>JAODIE010000007.1:6442853-6643989 GCA_027575565.1 Diploeciton nevermanni
GGCTTTCTCAAGATATGGTTATGCTGCCCTTTCTGAGCTCATGTTTAGGTCATTGGCTCATAGGTTTCTTCATAGGACCTTAAATGTACGGAAAACGTTTAATTATGAAATTGGCCCTCTATGAATTGACAAATATGATCGAAATTGTAGCAGTCGAAGGAAATGGAGTTATTAATTCTAATAACCATTGGAATAGTTATACCCTTCGGCATACCTGGAATTATCTAAAAGAAAAATTGTTATGACGGTGCATTCCAATTCTAGCCAACAGTTATACTTTACAGTTCAAAGAAATACAATGATTTAATTGTACCACAATTTGCATTTGTCGTAAAGCGATTATTTATCATGGATTAGTCATACCAACATCTGCTTTCAATACACTCCAAGAATAGATCTCTCAAATGACTATCATTTTTTGTTAGCAGTCTGAAACGTGATCGATCAAAAAGCGAGGTTATTACTTGACGTGAGAAAAAAATCTTGATTAAAAGTCTCCAACCGCTGTTTAACGAATTTCTAAAGTTATGATTATAAGATTTAAATACCACGTAACCTTCAATATACGCACGTTCGGACAATGCCAAGCAAGATCGCGGTTTCCAAAATGCGCAGATCATAGAGATATGAGTTTACATTACCTAGCAACATAGCAAAGCAAGTATATTGAGTGGATAAGACATGATCAGCCAGCCAGACAAATATCAGGTAGCGGTCCTTCAAATCATTGGATATTACTTAATTAAAAAACATTCAATCTAACAATATCTCAATACAGGTTTCTGAAGAATTTAACGGTGGACTAAACAATTTTAGACTTGAAGGATCATAAAATTTCCAGGTCTCGTTCACAACTTATGCTGACAGAATGAGATGTTGCTTTTGTAGCCTAATCAAAATTTTGCCTTAATTTCCACCACTTGCTGAACACTTGTTGTTGCAATGAAATAAATCAATTTCAAAATTAAATTTGTCGTTCATCTCTTCGTTATACTGCATCAACTACCATCATTATTAGCAGTAATTGGGACTAATATGGTTGAGTCCATCCTTATTATATTAGTCTTTCTTTATCTACCAAAATTTTGATTTCACCAAATTTCAATTTTGCAACGTCGTTGAAATAGCTCATAGCAGATGCTGCGACCCGACAGTTGAATTGTAGTGTAAACATAATGCGTAACTTGACCGGCAAACAATGGGCCGATTGCAGACAGCTGCAATGTTAATAAATTCGATATCAATTAACTTTATTAACTTAATTCCAACAGCTTTATAGCCTTTTGTGTTAATCGGGAAATTCGCTGATATTGTGCCACGTGCAATACTTGGAACTCTTTGGTTTCGTGCTTTAATTGGATGTACAATTAAATTGAAGGTCGATACAACGATGTTAATCCTTTAAACGAGTTGTAATTAGTCATTGCGTCTTGAAAACTTAAAAGTTTGTCGACGTCGCATTTGCAGTTTGCAACTTGCGCAACTTTCCAATTTGTATAAATAACTGGGAGCAAGCAATGTGCAGTTCTTTGCTGTTGCTAAGCAAGAGCTAGCTGTGGAATTCTGCTCCTGTAACCCACAATCGGGACAGCGTGCGAACGAATGAGGCGAATCGTGAATTGAATAATGTAATAAAAAGCATCGATGAAAGATGTATTGAGTTTAATCTTAATCGATTTCATAAGCGTGCCATTACGACGACTGTACACACTTTTCCACTCGACGATTTAGAAGTTTAGCTTTCAAAATCGTCAATTTAATGGCACATGAAAGACAATAAATCTCAGTGTCGTGCCAGCAACACGAACTCTTCTTCGTCAAGGATCCATTTAATGTGTGCAGATTTATTTTCGAGCGGAGAAAGTACGTCGTGTTTTCCAATCCTAAAACACCGGACTTATCAATATTGAGGTAGGCGCGTTGCTGAAGGTTAGAATAGATTAATGCAATCAAATTCATTGAAGTTGTACACTCAAGAATCCTCTTAAGTTTATTAGAATAGCTACGTTTGGCGAGTCTTGCGAGAGTAATCTCTGTAGTATTATTTTATTCTCTTTTCTTACCTCTTACCTGAACCGCTGTTACAGTCTAACCTAGTCTTACGAATAATGACACTATTGACATCTTCCTATCCGTTGGTGCAGTGTGCACTCACGTCTCTTGCAGCTGCATAGTACGTATAATCTTCTAGTGCCTGCAAAATATTCCGATACGATCGGTACTCTGAAGGAAAATATCAGCAGGATATACAATCACAAATACTCGCACTGATATGCCATTATTATTTTCCTACCTTACGACTCTTCACTGAAATCTTTTAGTCTTAAACCGTCATTCAAGTTTCAGATGAGTTTTTAGCGAGGCTTGAAAATATTTAGCTACCTTTTTGCAAGCCAAGTCTTGATTAAGGATGGATAGATTAAGGATAATTACGCTTGGCATGAATTATGGCAATTTGTATGAAAATTTATGAACAAGAGCGCAGATGGCAAATTGGGGAGTCATGGCCGATTACATTTCTGTTACATTCTTTGTTGTTTGGTTCATTTTTAGTGTGTTATTGCTGAAAGTATGAAGGTGTATACAATGTAGGTACAGTACTACCTCAAGCCACCTGCTTTATTTCATGTTGACTGGTGATGACTTTAGAGTACAGGTAAATTGGTGGAATGGATTGTGAGAAACCAACTTCTTCCAGGAAGTGTCAGTATGTTCGGTTCTTTTCGATCTGCAAATGCTTGTGAAAGCAATCGATATTGACACTTCAACAATGCAGTTATGCTTTTTTTGTTTGCATTGGACACTTTGAGGGCCAATAAGTTTGAGTTAAATATGTCCTTATAGAGATGTAAATTGACTAATGTTAATAAAATTGACTTTTTATTATTTATGAGTGGCATTTCTAGTGGAAACTGCATTTTTTATAAAAAGGGAAATAGGTTTAAGATTGGATAATATTGATTTGTAATAACTTAAATAATAAACAAAATCTTTCATGTTTATTTGTTCTTGTCAAATTTATTTTATAATTGAAGGCGTTTTTATTGATATTGAACCGATACTATTCGTGCCTTGAAATCTTATTACTTGGTATAAAGTCAAAAGTTTTAGGTTACGTGATTGATTTCCGTGTCTTTTCTAATTATCTGACCGATTAATTGACTTTCAAGTTTGAATCTATAATAAATGCGCTTCTGCAGCGTTTCATTAAAAATAGCTTCAAGTTTTGGAAATTAAAAATTGTGATATCTGGGTAAAAGAGATATATGATTGTATGGTAGATTTAAAGCGGATTGCGGAACCTTACTACTTGCTTAAACATGGCACTTTTGGTTTATTGATATTTTCCTTGAAAGACTACCTAAAGTATTGATATTTGCTGATTTCAGTTTGTGCTGAACTTGGCGTTCACTAAATTGCAACCAATTTAAATTTGCAATTAAAAACTAGATCACAGAAAGCATTACAGTCTATTCAGCAATCACAAATTAATCTACCTAATATTTTATTTTAGCAACAAGAAATAAAACAATTAATATAAAGTTATTTACTCTTACGAGAAAATGTCATACTGGTCGTAAACCAGCGTCTCCATGTTGGTATGGCATTATAAAGCAATTACACCAGTACAAACAAAATCACAACTGTGGCCATTCTGTAAATTGAAATTGTGCACGGCCTTGGCGTAATAGTAATGCATTTTTATTTCATTCATAATATCGCAAACCACAAACGAAACATTCATAAAACTCTTTCAACTCCAAGCGTCATTCGTACGTACTATTATTACGTATTATTATTATTATGCGCTACGAGAAACATCATAAAAGAACTACAATTGTAATTTGATTGCACACGAACTCACTAACCATTCAAAAACAATAATCGTCATGGCCCAAAATTGATTGTGTAAACACCGGAACACAATTTGACAGTGTGATGGAGCGCTCTGTTGAATATTTATGAGGAGAATCGGATGTGAAAGTGCAGGTCACAACTCCATATATCCATGCAGAAAAGTGCATCGGGCACATCGTTGGGCGCACAACCTACGATTGTAATTAAATTATGCACGTCAGTCGGCGTTTTCCATGTTGGCCGCACGCCCACGCGCCGCCAGCGAAATTAGAATTTACAAGACGCCGGCGGCGGCGCGCGGGGCCGTCGGGGTGCAGCGGAGACGCCGCGCCGACAAAAAGGCGTCTCATCGGGAGCGTCGTCATCATCGGTCTTCGATCTAGAACTAGGACTTAGGAATACACACATCCGCCTTTTCAGATCTGGGTTACTCGATGCAACTGCGGCATTTCTTCGAGGATGAATTCGTGGAGAGAATTGAAAGAGTGAACTCTCCAACTGCTCCTACATTGAAATAATCATATTTTCTGTGTGTTAAGAAGAAAAATTGTACACAGCTAGAAATAGAGCATAATGTTCGAATGCAAATTGCGAGTTCAACGCGCGATAATGCCAATAACGAGTGCATTGCTGACGCCAATGTCCATAAATGTGGGAAATGAGCACTGTACACGTGAAATAATACCGATATAATTTGGAATCTATGTTAATTAATGCTGAACCTGATAACGATAGGCGTCGTCGCACTTACAACTCGTTGCACCATGCGTCGATTGTGTCATCAAAGCCACACTCAGCGCCGACCCTTCATGCCAAAGAGAAAATTTCTTCACTGATGTGCACATAAATTAAAATATTTCCTGTGTTTCGATAATTCCAACATCGATTAGCATGATATATGATTATTATCAATGTGTTCCACCGTGTATTGCCAACGCAGCACTCAGGTGCGAGGTAATTTAAAACGCCCGAGACAGGATGTGAGTAGTTAAATTCCTTTCTCTTGATGTCTGTGTGGTATTTGGTAAAGTTTTGCATGCATTTCATAGAATTACACGCACGCAGAGATTTACATCAATGCAAATCCTTTTCATGTTAGCCACTTAGTAAATAATTGAAATAAATAATAATCTAGTTGCATTGGTGATTTATAAAACATGTTTATGGGAGTCAAGATATTGGGATATTTTCATCTTCAATCATGAATCTTTTTCATAGAAATGATTTCCGTTTCATTTCACGATATATCGTCATTTTGCCGATGCATGCATTATGCAATGAATATGAGTCGATATTTAGTCTCCACAATTGCTGCAAATTCTACACACACTACGCACAAATTGTGCACACCCACACGTAATCGTACATTGCACTAATGCGCTAACCGCCACTTGAGATTGCATAACTTTCGATTGGATTATTCTGTGATTATTATAGTCTCATATCCGAGTGAATGCGTCATTTCATGCGTCTGTTGTTGCTGCGCAAGCTGTTGATATTGATAATCATTCACGTTTACGTCTTTAGTTACGCACAAATTTATCACATTGAGATTAAATCGCTTCAACATTGCGGTTTTCCTACCGGTCAGTAGGAAACAGCCGCAACGGAATAATCGACTCAGTGGGATACTTAAGGGGGTGGCAGTGGTGGGTGTTGATTGCACGTACAGAAGTAATTGAGTGTTAAATCTATTACTAATTTTTCATGAATTATAAATTGGGTTCTTATTGTTTATAGCACATTGGGAAACAAATTTAGAATATAATTTAAAGTGTTGTTATGTAAAGATCGCAGAATTGAAATAAAGTATTTTTTATAAACTTAACTTGAATGAAACTTAACTATAACTATTGTGTATTAAGTATGGCGCCTGCTTCTTACCTAGGTCTCCTAAGGTTCAATTCTCGGTTCAGAAGGTTGGGGACAGAACACTTTAAAGGGCTGAGCCCCCTAGAAAAAAATCTAAAATCCAATTGAATGGCGTTTTCGACTTGCTGCCTTCTTTAATATATTGATACGAAATAATCACAATAAATTACTTTCTCTAGTAAATTCATATTTTGATCTTCCTACAGAACAATGACAATAAATTAATTACATTCTCAACGTGAACCATACTGAAGAAGACAGCAAGCCGAAAACGGTTTACAGATCAATAATAAGTAAGTGTTATAGTTAACTTTCGTCTATATAATGAATATTAAACACTACGTGACCAAGAGTATGATTTTACCTCTGTGTGAAGAAATTCTCAATACAATTACATAAATTTCTTATAATTTGTTGAAAAACGGAGAAACTGTAATTCTCTTATATTAAAATATATTAAAGCAAAACTGTTCATATTTAATGGCAAAACTGATACTTGTTCTAAAAATTTCTCAAATGCTGTCAACAAATTACCAAGTTTAGGATCCTAGTTTAATTAGACGACGGTTCCTCAATGCATCGTAAAAAGAAAATATGTACGCATTTTTTTCTTAAATTCATCCATTCCGCAACAGATTAAACTCAATTTCTAAATCTAGCATCTACAAAAGTGAATGCAGCACAATTTAGCACACTTCCAAGTATCCAGCAAATATATGCTAATTATCTATTCATCGCTGCATTAAAATTCCAACAACATAATAAACATTCGCAGGAGAGAACACAAAGCAGACACCTATCAACTACTATGCAATGAACCTGTCGACGAGTCTGCCATTGGTCATCGACCCAAATGGAGAAACAAAAGCTAACTTCGTGCTAAATATTTATGCAGCATCCGATAAATAATCATCGGGATCGCACAAGATTGCGGCAATTTTTGCATCACCTTGGTTTTCTACGCTACATATTACAATTTATTGTAATTAATTTCGGCACGCAAACACAAAACGTAAACCATCACATCAACAACAGCCAAGCAAGCAACAAAAACTTTTGCAACCAAACCAATTCCTTTTAATTCGTTCTTAATTAAATGTTAAACTGATGAAATTATTAATTGCAATTAAAAATTTATGGAGCTTACGTCCATTTATTCCAACATAACCTGAATTCGATTATTTTATCGTTTAATAAGTTTTAATTTAATTCATTGAATGCATTCAAAAAGTCCAAGTGCAGTTCTTTCCTGTTTTAACAACATTCTTGTCCTTCTTTATATATATATTGTCTTTGCTGTCGGTTAGTTTTTTTTTTTTTTTTTTACTCTTCCTCTCTTGCTTAACTCTGCGTTCGGTTTCGTCTAGTTCCTTACTTAATACCTATGATAATAATAAAAAGACATCAAAACGCTATTTAATTATATGGTCTACATTAAAGGGAAATAACGAATATTATGTGTTTGTCACTGAAATTATATCTAAAAGCGAGGAGTATTTAGGGTTCTTCCGCCACGATACCATCGACCTAGACCAGTTTTCTCTTCATTTTACATTACGCCCAACCGCAATTAATTGGGTCTTTGCCGGTCTAAAAGAACTCGAAATCGGTTTAAAATGTAAATTTCCTCCAAACATAAACAATGTGTATGCTAACGTTCATATAAAATGTTGTGGTCGAATACTCGAATTTGATTAGCATTGGAATACATTAGTGGGCAATACATACAGCAATTGAGAACGTGTGCGTAATTTATGGAAGGTTTTTTGTTTCCTCATCCATGCCTTATCGTCCTTGATAGTGCCTATCTCCCATCGTCAACAATTCTACAACTATGAGTTTCACAGACATATTTTATTTAAAATTGTTAAATCATATCCACCAAGGCCTACGACTACTAGAATTGTCTGGCTTTTATTTAAATTCGGAATTGTCCAAATGTTCTTTAAATATTTATGTTTTGATGAATTCACAATACGGTATAATCCGATAAAAAGAAAGACGATTATTACTGATACCGTACTTGATCTTCATTTCATTATACTGCATCAACTACCAGACTGAGCCATAAAGCAGGGCAGAGCGTGTATTAAAATTATTTACGCATTTTTACGTTTTTATTGAAGCAGATTATTATTGATGTACACCTCGATGAGCACGAAGAAAAATATAATTAGAGTGGCAATGCAGTGGCATATTTTAAAACCGGAAATTTAAATACATCCGTTCTGTGTACTGCATTATCCTGGTGCATTCAGAATTATGTTGCAATTAGATATTTTTGTTTAGATTAGATATTTAAAATATTTGGATTTATTACAAGGTAACTAATTAACTATGCGATTATCGCTAGCACCGAAATTTCAATCGCGTGCACTAGAATGTAGATCAGAAATATAAACTGAAAAAAATTAAGTATTTATTAACATATTTATGGAGAGATAAATACACTGTGGAAATGTTTAGAATTATTTCACAAAAAAGAAGGGATGAATTCAAAGTGATATATTTAAAAAACTAAGTACAAGAAAATTGCCACCCAATTAGAACAATAATCTAATTTTGCTTCAATTTTCTTCTTTTTGTCACAGACCAATATGCGTTGTGCCAATACAACACATTAAATTCTGATTTTAGGAAGAAACCACATCCTAAGTTTTTAATTTGTTCACCAATTTCACATTTTAGCAACCTTCGTGGTATTACAATTGTCTAACCTCCTCTTCGCAATATAAATGGGTTCTGAGCTGCATCAAATATAAATTTAATTCGCCCCTATTTGCCCAGATGTTCTGTTAATTAATATGCTTTTTAAGTGAAATTAACGCATTAACTACATTTGCTTACACTCACTCTTATTAGAATGCAGCATGCATCTACTATACCCATAAAAACGCAATAATAATAGTAACAACATTACAACATGCAACTGGTGTGCCTCGTAATGCTAGATAAAACAAACGATGAATGAACGCCGGCGGCTGAATGACGCGAGCCAAATGCGGTAACCCCAATCGCTTCAGAGATGTTTAAAAGAAGTTCACGAATAAAAAGCGCGCCGGCAAATGCGCCGAGTTAACCACATTGTAATGCGTGCACGCGATAGGCATGTGTTCTACCTTGGCTGGCCGCATAATTGCGCCCTGGTGCGTTGTGCAACGTAATCGCTGTTGCATCGCCAGTCAATATAATTTGCCATGTTCTCTTCTCAATGAGCGTGTCACTCGCGATTGCGACATTTACCATCTACACGCTAAGTGCTTGTAGTTATAGTCAAATTATTTTATCATTAATTGCATCATATATCTGTAGAAGAGAATCTCTTCTACCGAGAAGAAAATGGAAATGCGGATGGCAAATAATTCTCAACTACTGAAAAGATTAACCTTGCCAATTAATTTATTGCCAAACGAGGGTAGAAAAACCTTCGAAGTTGTCGAATTTAGTCTGAATTAAAATATTGTCCTCGTAATTAGAGTTATTTTAAATAATTTAGAAATTTAGAAATGGAAGAAAATTGTCGACCAAGTAATGCCGACATCTGTAGAATTTTAGAAACTCATTAAACTGCCACGAAGTGATTAATATTCATTATGTAGAACGATTTCCACTTGATGTCTTCGTCAATAAATTGATACGAAATTTAGTATTACAATAAAATTCTTTCCTTAGTAAATTTAATTTTCATCTTCCTACAGAACAAAAGACATCACGACACGACATCACACCTCATTAACTCCCATATTAATTAAAATTTCAATGATTTATCAAATGGCAAACCCGTAGCATTTCCCTGCCATCAATTATTATTTCATTATATCTAAATCTAATGATTTATTCCACCACTCCAAGAGAAAACTATAATTTTCCAATGCCTCTCTCCTACCTTTCTTCCCGCGACTCTATAATTGTACACATAGTATGTACGCATATACCAAACCAACACTGCAATCGGCAAGCACAGGTATGCCACCCATTCGCAAATTCCGCAGCTCGCCGTTTTCCATGTCTGTCTGTTGCTGCGCGACTGAAGGCTCGTTTAGCAACATCGACACGTTCGCCGCCGGTCGGCGTGCATCGGCCTATCGGTGTCCTAACGGTATTCGGTTGCACTCTACCTGGCCAGCGCCACCGGTGCCGGTGCATTACGTTCATTAACAGGCTTGCTTCGCCGGCTGGAATAAAAGCACCGAGCATGCAATTAACACGCATTCTCTGCATTTTCCATCTGTGGACGCGCACGGGACTCCGCGAATGATACGCTCAAACATCATGTTTGCGCAAACACCATTGGAAAACACATTTTAGGTTTTAGCCGCACCAAGGCAAGGGTTTCAAGGAAGGTTGCGGAGTTTTATGTTATCGGTTCGTATGGCAGCTTGGCTTTTACTTCAGAAAATCCGCAAGCAAAAATTTGCTGAGTCATGCTGCATCAATCTATTTCAAAACTCATCAACAACCATTTAAAATTGATTTATTTTTAACATTGAAAAAATCTTCTTCCAATAAAGTTTCAATCCTGAATTAGATTCAACATGGGGATCACTTAAATACATTTAACCCTATGTTCTAGTCTGAGAAGTGGCACCATCTATGCAATGAGCCAAAAGTTCCTAAATAACGAACGCAAGAAGAAACATCTTGGGAAACGTATTTCCGCTTGATTAGTCAAACAATTTTCATTATTCCTGCAATTGACTTGATAAAATTTGAACAATACCGAATAAGTTTTGATTGATTCTTGCTATTTCCTGCTCCTTCTTTAAAAATCAATATATTTTTGGAGCAGATATTGCTTTTGACCACAAAATGAATTATATTTAATCCAACGGGATATCCTGTAAACAGCATAAACCCATTCAGACATCCAGCTTCACAAATTCATTCGCGAACGCTAACAATGAATGAAACTTAAACATTTTAAACGAAGCCAGCGGTGCGAAAAGAGAGATTCCGAAGAGACACATGGACGCCACGGAGAACGCGATGTCCCCACGCATTACGTAAATCGATCCTGCCAAGTCCGCAAAACTCTCGTCTCCATTCAAGCAAATAATAACTAAATACCTCACGTACATACGTGATCTTTGCCGTCTACCTGTCCCAATGCACCTCTCGCACTCGTCCTGCTCTCCAGCAAGAAACCGACACCCATACAATAACAAGCCCCATTAGACAAGATGCCAAGCCATTCCATTCCAAACGTATTCCAATCACTTCTCTCCCCCACCCCAAACCTCGACTTTCATTTGTTTCTCTCGCAAACAAAACACAAACGACGCGTCACCGTGACCCGTGTGCTTGTGATGAAACGATATTGCATAAATTATCGACTGTGACCGAGAGTCGAAATTGAAAAACATAAGCGCACCAAAGCGGCTGTTCAAGCACATAGTATGAAATTCATTGAGCATAATGAAAGTTGTAATGTATTACTCTTCATATCACGGGCGGCCGCGACGCTGAAATAGTGAGGCGCGCGAGGAGTTTTGGTACGCGCTTTCGAACAACCTCGATTCGATGCGCATGCGCGCAAGCACCGCCAACGACTACGCGACAGAATAAAGTACGTAATATTTAGCAAATAAAATGGTGAAAACGCGATGATTCTGGTTAAGATAAAGTAATTATTGTTCTATTTGAAGAAATCTATCGATTGGTATAGCTGTCAACGGGCGCAATGCGTTAAAGTATCAGATTGGCAATGCCGGCAGGTCTGTGAATAACGCGCGTATGTATTCGGCGACCGCGCCTGTACCGGCAAAGCCGGCACTTGGAGAATTTCGTGTTGTAGTTGTACCCCGCCAGTCGCAGTCGCACCTTCTTCGCTGTTGGACGTACTCCGTCTTCAACGGGAGCCCTACATTTCCCCAACTACATCATTGAAATAAGCATGTATACAAAGTTGAATGTAGAGCCGAAGAAGTGTGGAAAAGTTATAATAAACGTGCTACTGATATCGTCTGCGGTCTGTTTCGTCCTCGACACGCCGTGCGTTAGAAAAAAAAACTGACAAATTCGCCGTTTTAATACAATACGCACGATTGGAGAGCATCTTCAGCACGAACTCTTGTTAATTGTCGTGCCCGTACAAGCTGCACCTAGAAGTAAGACGCGAAGGCGAAACAGAATAACAAAAGCAGTGCGGCGAATTTTTTGGTTCCTCATTTTATTGTTCACCGCCCTGTGTTGGGTCAACTAAATCATAGTTTACAGTATAATATAAAAGTGCTTTAATTGGACATACCTCGACTTAATATAAGCGATACTATAGGTGAGTGATTGCTAGATTCTAGTTTGCTGCGTGATCAATTTGTCTTGGTGCAGCGCGATACCTGCGCCGACTACGTTGACGCAGATAGCGGCGACATGAATATCAGTACGTGAAAACAAATGCAGGCTGTTGTGCTCTTATTGCATCTCTAATGTAAGAAAACGACACAAACAAGCGCGCTGATAGTTTGTGCATATCTTAGCCTACACTACTTTTTCGAAATTTCATCCAGTCATTTTATTCGTGAATTGGTTTTAAT
Organism: Diploeciton nevermanni; assembly: GCA_027575565.1. Lineage (NCBI taxonomy): Eukaryota > Metazoa > Arthropoda > Insecta > Coleoptera > Staphylinidae > Diploeciton > Diploeciton nevermanni. Next base: position 6,455,117 of record JAODIE010000007.1, read on the forward strand.
TCTAAATTTTCAATCCATTGGTTATAGCAGTTTACATTTAGCTCACTTGAGATACTTTGAGACACCTTCTTGTGTATTTGGTAATGTATTTAGTTTCACTCGCATGTTTGGGTAAGATTAGTGGCTTCTCCGAATTTGCTCTCGAAGGGCTCTTCATGTTCTGCACCTAGACGTGTTAATTGCTTATCCGTCTCGGTTTTGAAATCGCTCGTATTTTGGTTATCCATTTACGCCGTACTTCTTCTGTTTGCAGCTCAAAACCTCCCGCTGAACGGCGGACTAAGCCAGGGAATTTTGTGATACTAGATATTAGTAACTATTAGATTTAAAACAAATATTGGTTACGACCTGGCGACCACACAGGGCCAGTGTACAGATAGCTAACTACCTGAAAGTAAACAACATGGCGAGCATGTGTGACTTGTCGGACGACATGTCTTCGGACTGTCTGCTCACTGATGATATTTGGGACAAATTCCAACTCTCCGGTCTAGACATTTCACAGTTCGAATGGAATCGCGGAGAATTGGATGCCGTCAAATGCACTACGGATATTTTCCTCCCCGGCGCGCATGAATATTGGGCAGATAGCGCGAGAAATGATGAGAAGAAGATTCGTAATCATGATTGCATGTGGGCTGGCCACTGCGGTAGCAAGGAACACTCCGTTGATGACATCAAGAATATTCTCATCAAGCCGATTTCGCTCATGTTCCAGCCCATGATGTCGGCTGCTTCGATTGCTGTCAACGATTCAACGGCGGTGACAGCTACACCTGCTGTTACCAAACAATCACCAATTGCGCCCGGCAGAAGCCTGCTGCTGAAGACGCAACCCCAGCAACAGCAGCAAATGTACCTTCAGCAGCAGATGCAGCAGCTGCAGACAACGCCGGAGAACCTCGATCAGATTGCAATGCTCAGTAATATGCGATATGAATCGCCGCCGAATTCGGATGACGAAGAGAGCAAGTCGCAGGTCTTGCAATACCTGCAGGATTATATTTCTGAGTGCGACTTGGACGACGAGGATCTAGTGGATTACTTCAAAGACTTTGAGGAGGAGCAGAATGTAGTTGAGGAGACCAAGATTAAAATTGAGCCCAAGATTGAGATTGTGGATGAACCCATCATCACCACTCCGCCAAAACAGACCACCGACAAACACTTCGAGAGATCAGCCAATATTGCGCGATTTGTCAACGACCACTGTTATCACAAGGACAAGAATGCAAGCATGCGAATGCCAGAAACCCCTTCGGATTCTGGTAAGTCCAATGACTTCCTTTCACTGGCTAGCCTAGTCCTTAAATTAGTTGCGCGACGGTTTGTGCACATTCAATAGTGCATCCTAGCAGGCGGCTGGCTTCTGGTGTTAAAATAACTTTTGTATCGAGCGGCATGCAAAGTCCGCGGCGAACGCGGACGACGTGAGCACCCACGGCATAATAACCTAGATTTTTCTAGGAAGTTCTGTAGGATCTCTGGAAACGAAAATAGAGGCCCAGGAGGAACCACACGCGCTTCGAGGCCGGAAGAGTAATTCGGCCACTCGAAATTAGTGCTTATCTCGTCGGCCCTTTGCACCCAGTTCGTTCTGCCTTGCGCAGCCATAGAATTCCATAGCAATTCATTGCGCTCATAGGTGAATACGAATGAGCATGTTACCGGTTTGGTTTTATTGTCAAAACGTATAAATGCTAGAACCTTGAAATAATTGACAACGAAACAAAAAGTTCTCTACCAACGCCAGTCCAATATAAAGTTTTCACAGTTCATTTTTTAAATGATCCTGGAAATTTAGTTTTGTTGGGGGGTTTGAAAAAGGTACCCGATTTTTTAGGAATTAGGGTTTCAATAATTCGCCAGAAAGAATTGTAAGAATTTTCAGTTCGCAAGTTAGTATTATATACTAGTGTCTGAAATTGTCTGCACTTGCGCAAATCAGAACATCCGTCGGTTATGAATACGATCTTACATCGCAAGTGATAACGCAAAACGGAATTAGTATGACGCACGTAGCAACTTTGTACGCGTCGGGCGTTTCCCGCCAACTTGCGCGCGCCTCATGGGTTGAAGGATTACTACGCGATCCTTTTTACGTTCGAGTTCACGAAAACGGCGCGGTCGGCGCCACGCCGATCAATTTCCATTCAATCTGCAAGCGGTGGCCGCGCAGAGAGGAGCAGAGCACACACGCACTCCGCGAGACAAGCCGGCCGAACCCGAAGCGAACTCTCAACTCTGACTTCGTCGGCGTGCAAAATTGCGCGGACGTCGCTTGCGGCGTGTGGGAATGATCCCAGACATCGGCATACTTTGCGCCAGATGTCATAGTCCGCATTTTACGCGAATCGGCGAAGCGCAGGAAGGGGCCCCTGCCGCTCTCGGCGCGAATTTTCGTCTGCTGCCGATGCAGACGAACAGGAAACGGTGCAAATTCTCTCCATTCAAAAAATCTCGTTTTTGCCTCTTCTCCTCCGCCGCCGCAACCGCCCGGCGCGGCATCTTCCCGTGACTACCACTTATGTTTTTTGAAAACACATCACACATTATTCTTCGCCGAATTTCGGTCACTTGCGGACCCGGTTTGTGATTCACGCGCGATTTTCACGCGAATCGTGTTGGTGCTGCGGTTCTCTCGCCGATTTAGCTTGGATATTAGCGCCAACCGCCACTACATTCCTTTACTATTCTATACTAACAATTGGCGCTTTTCCGGTATTTTCACACATGGTTATTTTTAGTCGGAAAGCCACTGGGATTAGTCATGCTGGTCGTTTTAATTTAGGAATCGGATTTTATATGGAAGCATGTCTCGTATGATTCACATCATAGACGTACATGTGCATGAAGTAGCGCCCACGCATTGAATATGTGTAATATCTTCCGGTATGTGTGGCCGTCATCCGTATTCCAATCACGCAATAAAGTGCTCATAAAATATCTAAAGTACAACAAATTGCAGTCGAATGAAATGTCTTGTAAATCGACAATTTTCAAAGATTCCTATGTAAATCAGAACCAGTTTGAAAATCCAAACATGTTCATTTCCAGAACCTGTTCTTTTTATTTATTTATTTTTTTTTTCGAAAACTGTAACGGTTTCGGTTTTTTATCCGATGGAAAGACCTACAGGAAGATGATTTAATTAAAATTCAATCTGTTCGGTGACGGGGATGATTTCTTTCTGGGCTGTTACCAGCTTATAAATATTAAAGCTCGGTGGTGCTTGGTTTCCGATGTTGAGATAATGCGGTCCTCATTATGTAGATTTTTTTTGCCTTCTGACTTGAAAGTTTTAATGAAGAAGATGTTGACGTATGCGTGACGACTGGCGACCTTAGACGCGTGAAACTTACGCAACGCGATATGGCGGAAAGTTTAGGGACGAAAGAAAACATCCCAAACACTTTAAAGGAAATATGATGGGAATTAAACGAAGAAATCGGTAAAGTAGAAGGATGATTTATTACTCCTAAATTGTCGTTTATAAGTGGTAGAACATCTGTTTCGGCTAAACGGACTCAAAGCATTTCAGGATGGAAATGCCCAAATTGACAATTCTCTGAAGTACGTTTACTACCTTTTAGGAGAATAGGAATTTACAACTATGGCAGGTTAATAGGGCTATAAAAGTGGACAAATTCATTTCTAAAAGTTTTACAAACGAGTTCTTGGTTGTTCCGATTTTATTTTCGCTTTAGCGCGTGCCCGCATAGCGCCTTTGGATTCTTTCTACTGGCATGACTTTATCATCCACCTGCCGTCGCTTTTTTGATCTTGGGTTTAGCTGTGCAACTTGGAAAGCTGGAAAACAGCACTATGGTGGTTAAGACAGGTGCAATCGAATCGCGCGTGTACTCAAGCGCTACCTACGTAACCAGGCAAAGGATCTGCTTTCAAGTATGAATCCGGCGCGTTGAGTGGATCGTCAAAGGACTCCTGGCTGCCTAATTTAAAGCCACAACTTCTCGACGCCACAGTGCGCCAGTTAACTGGGCAGGTGCAGTGTATGCACCGTGCGGGTAATAATCCTGAGCAGATTAACATCACTCTTAAAGGGACACATCAATTTTAATTTTGACGTGCTATGATTTTAATCGAAGCTAAAGAATGCCAACGGTAATAGAGCGTTTGATTTAACAGCCGCTTTTTAGTAGACAGACTAGTTTGGTCTAGATTTTATGTTCTTATATCTGTGATGATAATATGAAACGAAAACCGTAATTACGTTAAAAACTGATTGCTGATTGCACGGTGTCATTTTTGGCTTATAGAGTCGTAAAATAAGAACCTTCTTTACCTTCTAGAGTGTAGTTTGTAGTCTATTCATATATCCTACAATACATGATTGCATTGATTTGTTGTTGATATCTTGATATTTCTCAACCGACCGTGCGGTGTTCATCGTTTGATATTAACTACGCCAGCGGAAAGCGCGGACTATAGATAAACAAATTTCTAATATGCATTCGCGCGAATGGAAAAGCATTCGCTCTAGATTTATGTTAATTTTTCATAAGCGCGTATAGGTCGAACGGAGTGGTTTTGCTGTTTGATTCTCCTACGTTCCATAGCTTTCGCGCGTTGGCGAAGCAACGAAAATCATTTTTACTTTGGTACACCTTACGGCAAACATGCATGCAGGAGTGCAATCAACATATTTTCATTGCTTGTTTATGTCGGAGGCAAAGAGATGGTTATCATTTAATTATTACCAGAATGACTTTCTATTATAATTGTAATTGTTCTATGCTACGTTTATGGTCTACTATTTACTATATCTTTCTAAGTCTCGATTTTTCATAGCAATGTATAATAGGTGTTGTTAATTCCTTCTCATTTCCCGTGGGGGGTCTTGATGAAAGCACGCATACTTCTAACCATATACGAGTATATATATGTAAGGTACACAAGTGAGCTTTTGTGTTGGATATTTTATAACATTAAAGAACAACAACAATGTTGACGTCAATGCTGAGCTAATGGGCGTTATTAAGCGAAATTAATTCACTGTAACGGGGATGACTGGCACAGGCGTGCGATCACAAAACCCTTGCACCTATCGTGAGCATAAAAAAGCACGCTTGAGAAGCTCGAAAATAATTCCACTCTAATTTACTATTTATATCTTCGAAGGATTAATTAAAGCCTCCGTTGCTATTACCACTAAATACCATTATAAATAATAATTATGACACTGCCCTAGGTATACAATATTGTTGCGCCAAACCGCGCCTGATTGTGGAACGAATAGGTTAGTACGTTGTGTCTACAATTGTGTAAATTAAACCAGCTCTATATCTTGATAAGGATTTAATGGGAGCTAATCTAATGCGGGTTGGATTTTGGCGTAAGACAATTTAAAGCCCGTAGAGAAAGCACAAAGCTACCGGATGCCGTATGCGTTAAGAAAAAATGGGCAAATATTACCAACTATGTCGAATTATCATAGTTGGCCATTGGTTGGCCATCCATCCGTTTCCTGCAAGTTTAATATGCGTACGGGCATGCGATGCGAATTACCCAGAGCGTACCTGTTGCGTGTGTACACTAATGAGTGAACTCTGAGGCGCTTTTGCCTAGGGCTTTGAATGTATACTTGGTGTTTATTGTCTACGATTTAAAGTTCGACGCGTTCGTGATATTAGCTTGAGTGCGCGTTCGTTCCGGACGAACGCAGAAATATCGCATTATCGATAACAATTAACAGTTGGTCGTCGGTTTATTTATTTGCACATTTTAACAATTATAAGTAATGCCGGAAGGGGTTATTAGTTTAATTGGTTATAATCAAGAGGGGAGTAACTAGCTGCAAGTAATAGAAATTTATAAATTTTGATTTTTGTGTGTTATTTTTTATGTAGATATAATTATATCTGTCTTCGATAATTGCCAAGTTGTCACTTGTTTGTTGGTATGCATATGTGTGGAGTCTTTCGTAATTATCTCTGACCTAAACCATATCAGCTTAACAAATGTCACTGGATTTCGGAATGTAATCGATTATGAGTAGTATCCGACACCAAGTTATCTAATTTTCACAACTTTTACTACAACAAGTGGGATGAGTTGTGTGATTGTTGTGAAGTTAATAGAAGTTGTTTGTGGGAAAATTGTTAGCTTCACAGTTATTATGCTATGCGAATTTGTCCAGGTCATTTCGGTATAATCTTAATATTTAATGTTCACTTATTTACCATCAATTATGAAATCTCGATTTCCAAGAAATTCGAATTATGAGAAGGTTATTGGTTATATAAGTGCATTTAATGATATAATGGTGTTCGAGGATGTATGTTACCAGCAGATGCGCTCCTTGCATTTATCATTATTTAACAAATACTCATTGTAGGTTTGCATGTCGCTGTTTTCCAATCATACTTCTGTAGTCGCAACCTTGGCACTACTCGAAATTACACATGCCTGATTGTGGTGAGTAACGGCGATCGAGCAGTGTATGCGCTTAACGATATTGCATAAGTCGAGCGCGACGTCTGATAAGACACGGTTGAAATGTAGCATATCTGCAGCCAAAACCTGGCTGCAATAATTTCCCGCCAATTCTCAACCGGCGCGCTTAGCTACACGTGCGCTGATAGCGCTACAGGACCTTGACGCCGCGATAACACCACGTTTTGAAGATTCAATAATAGACTTTATCCAAACATCTTAGTAGCAGTAATGATTTTTTCGGCTGAATATGTGTGCGGTGCGTGCCGAATGAGAAATGTGTTTCTTTCGCGCCGCTTTAATATTACATAAAACTATGATTTTACGAGCGTGCTTGCTTATTTATTACTAGCATAATATTATATATGGGCTTCGTTGCGCGTAGTATTTAGATGGTTTCGCGCTTGGTATGACTTCCTAGATTCACTGCCAAAACATGAGACACGTGTTTCGTCTAAAAAAAAAAACGGCGTTTTCGCCGCTTATCGAGAACCTGTTTGCTGGTTAACTTATGTAACTATGTGTTGGAGGCAGCAATATAATAGTACATCAAATAAAAAGCGCAGTATTAGCGACGCCATAGTCAGGCTAGCTATAGTAAGATATGCGCAGTGCATTAAGGAGATGTAGCGTTGTGTAGGAATAGTATGCGATAATTTTAACATTGCAAATAAACCGGCGCCTGCATAATACGCGCGGAATTACTGTATAAGCAAAGCGAGTAAATGAATATTTGGGATTTACCAGGCGCTAAAATTACTTTGTTTTTCACGCTGCATTTACGTTTGCACCGCGCAAAATTCACGGAAGTGCAGACTAGAAATTACAATGTCACTCAAGCGGTTAATGTTCTGTACGCATGCAGTCAACGAATTTGTCGGTTGATTCGGTCACGCGATCCACGTCTACCAGCTTGTCTCTTCACAGGTGCGTCGATAATTGATAAAACTGGGACGGCACCAGTAGTAGTACAATTGCGAATCTCCAGCCAGACCTGCTGGGTAGGTGTAGATTGCGCATCACGTCACACCGGCGCATATTGTGCGTGACCTCGTCGATTAGTCGCGATTTCGAAGAGCCAGACGATTGCCGAATTTAATTATGACACATTCGTACGATGACTAAGCGAACTCTTTGAGTTGTATGTTGAATCAAGCCAAGGACTTGCTTGACTGGAACATTAAGTGGCAATTACTTTCCGACAATTTTCATTTATTAATTCCATCTTATTTGCTTGCGCCGACTTAATTAACTAATTAATTAAGCTGGGGAGCAAATGTTGCGAAGTATATTAAGGCTGTTTTACACTCAGCGGTGCGTTGAAAAATCAAATATTAACATATTATTTGAATTTTATTTAAATTTTGAATTCAATCTTCGATTGGGGTAAGGAAGTACTTTCATGCAATTATAATTAGTATTCATGCAATAATCTGTATTTCAAGCCTTTGAATTTATTATTATAAATGTTAATAGAAACGGAAAACTACGAAGAAAATTTATTTTGATCTAAATGCCATAAACATGTCTTGTCATTTACAACAATTTTATTAACACACGTTCTCCTGCCCTTGTTATTTTATATCACTATTTGTAACCTGTGTTCAATTGTACTTTTCACATGTACACAGAATATACGCGTTTGTCTACGACATCGTCGCGTAAATTCATTCATTTCTCTAGTATAAATTGTCACATGTCACATGGACTCAATTGAAACATTCCTCATGAGCGACACTTGTTCGCTGGCGGATTTTGTGTTTGCATACATTTCTCACATGTGCGCACTTGAGGTTTACTCCTCTTTGGGGTTATCAGAAAGCACGAAGTGAAAAAACGAAGGGTGGCTATATTTTTTCCAAGATTCCCACGTTTCTTAATTTCTTAACTTGGATGACTGCTAAGTAACGAACCTAGGCAATCCAACGGCATATTCAAATTATTATATCAAGAAAGTTGAAGCGTGTCTTAAAACCACTACTTAATTCCGGTGTATTAGGTTAGGCTATTTATTTCAAATTGCTTCGACCTAGATTTATGTTCACGAACAATTAATAAATAGATATTTACGATAGAGCGACATCTTTACCAAGGAAAAATTAAGCGTACTTCGCGTGAGGTGTTCATATATTCATTAGAAATGAAATTATGGTTGTATATGGGCAGCGGGCATTTTCGATTGAAATTGCATGGTGATTTCAAGGAACTTCAGACGCTTGTCTCGTCGCCTCCAGCATTATTGAGGTAGAGGTGAGGTAATTAAAAAATTAAATTGGCGTTTCTCAACGTGTTGTGTTTGTTGTCTTTGCTCTATTTTGTGCCTTTATTCAACGCGACGCTCATTAAAAAATGAAAGTGCACGAGACCATAAACCTGATTATAAATAATAATCACATGTGTATGGCGTATTAATGCGTTTTACGGCTTAGTGAATATCACACAAATGTGTACAATACACATCCGTTCTCGTTCTGTTTTAATATTATAATGAATAATTAATTTAATAAATCTTATGATAATACCTTCAGCGTGGATCCAAGCAAACGGTTTGTAACAACCGATAAGACTCGGTTGCTCTGGCATTCACCACTAGTTCAAGACAAGTCTACATTTCAAATGTCAAGCTATTTAATTTATAACTTGGGCACTGATAAGGAAGTGCTGTTGAGATCCATCCAGGTTCCGCTTCAATTGCTTCATGCTGATTATATAATCGTCAATGCGGCGAGTTTTATCGCTTTGCTGGAGACTAGGTACTTAAAAATGACACGCGCCATAAATTTTGATTAATACAGAATATGAGTAGTAACCTTCAGAGCTACAATATATTGATGTAAATAGATGATAAAATTCATTGCTGCGATTCAAATGCAGTACAAGAGTCAAGTTTGGACGAGGAGCAATTTGCAAACCTACGCTGCAGTTAAAATATTTTATAACGCGAATTAAGTAGGCGTATCGACGTGCTCTTTGATTATGTGCGCAACTTGGCGACAACTCGGCGTATGTAATTACGCTTGTTCTAGCTGACAAGCAGTCCAAGCGCCACATAGCTATGTGGTCACGCCAAAGGATCGAACGAGTTTTTCAACTCCATGTTTGAAGTTCGTTGTCCTGCGTTTAATTTAGTTCGATGGAGCCAATGGTGGACAAGTATGCACATGTAAAATTGCTGTAGAATTTGCACGAAGAGGAAATTATGAACATCCAGAACACCCGGTGATGGAGAAAAAAACCGGGACTGGTTGAGTGGTCAAAGCTCATGAACGGAAGAGAATACTGGAGTACCCTTCAGCTAGACCTAAAGCAAATCTTTAGTTCGCATTGTCTGAAATGATGATGATTGGCACTGACGTTTCTTTCTTTTGGATTTTTGTCTTCTAGTCAACTGGACAACAATGGTCTATAATTGGTCTTAAATGTCGATCCAGAAACGAACGAGTACATGGAAATGTTTTTAATGTTGACATGGCTGACCCGATGACCACTGACCTTTAATACTTGACAATTAATTAACTGTACTTAATTTAATGGCTACACGGATGTGATTTTTTGCTGCAGGGTTAGATTGGTGAAAGAATGCGATGCAAATGCGACTCCCAATTAGATAGGAACAAAAAAGCCAAAGAGAAAAGGCGCAGTGAAACAAGTAACCGGTTTATTAGATGGATGATATCAATCGACAGCGATCAAACCAGCTCAACGCAGGAAATTTGTTAAGCGTTGGTTGGCGGCATGTTGCGCTCTTTTACAATTCACATACACACATACCAAAATTGGCTCTAGATTAGATACAGATGAAGAATGAGGAGCGATATTATAATTTACAGTTAAGTTTTTGTAGGCTTTCGAAATGAAAAAAGTTATCGCGCTTCACATTTGTGAGGTGATAAAATTCTGGCCTGCGTTGGTTTTCTATTGCTAGGGGCCTCTAGGAGGTGGCGTTCATAGTTTTTAAGGGGGGTCAAATAGATTTGTGTAGATAAGGCCTCTTCAGTTCCTTTCGATAGACGCCAGTTTGGCTGTTTTAAATAGGCTCAAGGTTTTCGTGGATACAATGCAAGACTTTTTAGGACTGAACTGACATGTGATTTGAATAGTTCCTTCAAAGCCCGAATCATGCGTATTAAACCTTGGCCATTCAACTTCCCCCCCAGAAGTGCGTATACGCATCTACGTTCACTACCAGAGTTTCACACAAATCGAAATTGAAGGCCATCCAAAATCTGCGTGCGTTGAAGTTGATCTGTGAATGAAAAAGCCTTTTAACCATCACCATGCGAAAATTATTACTAGCTCCGTAATACGTAGATATCAAATAAACATTTGTCACCTGTTCACCAATTGTATATGAGTTATACGTTTACATGCCATTGTGCAAGCATGCTTTGCATTGTAATTTGGTTGTATAAAATGCAAACACCTCAGTCGACGGTCTCTTAGATACGCGAGCCAGAAAGCATTGCTGCGGTCGTTGTACGAGCAGATCCACATGCATACTACAGGATTCAACAAGTCTCAACATGTCTGGGATGCGCTCGGTAGACGCGTTCCGATGCGTTGCTGCACTCCCGCCAAGTTTCAGCATACCCAGCTTACGAAGAGACAGGTCAAATCGTGGCCGGTTCTTGCAATAAACAGCTGTGCGCCGACCGCATGTGCGGCTGCCCCTGCAATTAGCATTTGCATGAATCGCCACTAATTATGCCTCTCTTTGCAAATGCCAAGATTCCTACATGCCCACTTCCCGCACTTTCTTCAAGCTGTGCATTCTCATTTCCACTAGAACGTGCCGAGCTGCCCACATTTTTCACGCACGATTCAGTCTGCCTGCGCGGTGACAAATAAAATGCGTCGCGTGAATTATAATCGACTGATTGCGCATTACAATCGGCGGAAGCGTAATTCAAAACGTGCGCGTCGGATGACAAGCGGCGGCCTCGCATTTTTATCATGCGACTAACGCAAAGTGCGTAAATATTCGGGGATATTAATTAAATTAAAACGCGTAGACCTACGCTGAGCGGCTTCAGACGCTATGGGGATTGCTGTCACGGATGGAAAAAAGACCTCATAGGAAGAATATTTTCAGTCTGCAGCAATTTATTATAAAGCGTGTCATATAAGTATTCAGGGTCTTACTTAAAGTGTTTTTCTTCCATCTTGTATCTTGGCTAATCCACAACGAGAGATTGCATATCATGCCTTATTATTAGGAAGATTTTTTATTAGTACTAGACCTATCTCTGTAAGAACGTACATATGGCGTTGGTGAAGAACATGAAATTGGATTTTCGACGTCAATAAAACAATATATGGCTTCTAGCATAATGATTAGTTATAGCTTTGATTCCAAATTACGTTTTGGCATATATTGTCATGTTTGCATCAAATATTGCAAACGTAGCGCTCATTGACCTTACGCGCATGTTTGTAATGGCAATTTGTATGCGCACTGAGTATGATTTCAAAGTATTCAATTGCGACGCCATTTTCACGAGAAATCATCAAATCTTACTGTTACCATCTACGTTTTTCAACTACCAACGGGGAACTCTAACTGAAACACCACACTGATAAGATAGTCATTTCAATTTAGTTGAGGTAAATATTTAGTATATTTCTCGGTAGGTCTTTGCAAGCCAATGAACCCCATATATGTGAATCGTGTGCTGTTGATGGATAATATATTTGCCTTAATTTGAGGCTTTTTTTTTCATGGTTAAGGTGGACGCACGAGCCCAAATTTTGCTGGGTCTGGCGTTTCACATTGAAACAGGTGGTAATGCAATTTGTCTTATGTCGGCCATACGAGAGATTTGCTTTTAATCTGGCATATGCTATTCTTGCCTTGGGCGCGTAGCTTAAATGATATGTCATTAGGAATTGGAGGCGTGGATGGTGGGTGAAGAAGGATCGGGTAAAGTCTCGGCATTGTAACCAGGAAGCTGCCGTTACACATAGTTCTGGCGCTTTCAGATAATGCTTATCACTTTTTATCTAAGATTAACACCGCAACACAATCAGTTTCAGCGGATTAGAATTCCGGTGGAATACTTAGGTGGATCTTGAAGGCCAGATGTGGTTATCATTTTTCAACGCGATAGAGTTGCATTTTTTTTTATCCTGGTTAATACAAACAGGAAGCAAGAAAGTATTTCTGGTTACAACGAACATATTACACACTATGGTATTAATATATTATCTCATTGATTAAAGTTTGTTGTATTTTATGACGAATAGGCAAATTGGTGTCCGGTGTTTGAAACGCTTTGTTGGTGCTTCCTGTTTTTATTAGAATACTTGGGGAAGTTGCGGTCTACTTTTTAAGACAGGGGATTTGGTGGTAGTGCTTGTTTTCGGTGGCAAATTTGGGTTTAATGGTTTGCTTCTATTTTTTTACGTTGCATACATATACCGCGTTAGTTGGATGGTAGGTATACAAATTAATTATCGATTTGCGACCGGGATAGGTAGTACAATGGTAAGATACCGGGTTAGCAATCGGGGCGACGGTGTTACAGGTCCTCCCTCCTGCGTCTGATTTCACCAGATATGGGTTTTTCTCGGTGGTATAACGTAGGCTAGAACAGATATACTCTTACCCATCTCTAGCCAACGTCCTCCTAACTCATCGCGCATTCCCTTCGGGGCTGAAGGGTCGGGTAAGGTCTATGGCCGGCCCTCTTTCATTGCGAAGAGGAGAGACCATATCGTTTATCGATTTGTACAAACTGTGATTTAAATTGTCTGCAAAACAATGGTGTTTGTCTGCAAACAACTGTTATCATTGCTCTTTGAGGTGCTAAACTGTAATCCATAAGATCCAACCTTTGATGAGCAACATGACAGCGAAACTAAAGACGGAGGTCGTGATGTCTCGTACATAAAAAATAATGCAACCTATTGTAATAAGCATGAAACCGCGTAGAGGACGGTGTTACAGATTAAATTGCACCTGATTGGGGCACACCAGGGGCGGACCTGGAGAATTTTATTATATTGTTATTATGACAACGTAATTATTGCTTTGCACCAAGATCGTTCTGCGTGATTCTGAGTTATTCTACGGCGCTGCCAAGCTTATAAACATTCGAGACAATGAGTCGTTACCGACGTCGATTAAAGTATCATCGGTTTGTTGCAGACATCGTGGAATCTAATTACTGAATCGTGTTTCGCGTAACAAGTAACAAGCAAAACACTGCGCGTGTTCGACCGAAAGTGTTTTGGCGGTGCGCGGGATTTCGTGCAGTGGTTTTATTAAACAATTTTGGGGCCCCTGTCTAGACGGGCGCGGCGGAGACTATGATGACTTCTAATCGCGCGCCTGGTTGTTTAATGTTGCTGCTTTGTGTTTATTTGCACGAAAATCGTTTTGCATGATGCCATGATTAGGATCGCGCGCAGTGGCATCGCGTAAAGCTAACGAAAACAAAGCCGTCATAATAGTGAAAAAATGTAAACGGAGTCGACTATGCGTCCTCTCTAAGGATACCGCCAATGCATGCCGGCGGCGTTATAAATCAGTTTTTTGCCGCATCTTTTTTTGGCAAGTTGTTGGTTGACTACCAGGGTCATCGCGCGTCCTACTATGTCAGACCAAAGACATCGGAAAACATTCGCATGAAGTAGTAGTCGACATTTCTGATGACTGACATGGTTGATGGTGAGCGTTGCTAATTAAAGACAATCCTACACGCGCGCTGTATTTTTCAGTTTCAGTTGTTGAACAATAACATTAACTCGAAGACAAATGGCTTCCGAAGCAATATTCTTTTGACTGTCGCTATAGCAGCATACATTGTATCATTCGTAAAATATGTGCATTTTGTATAGATATTCTATTTTCGAACATCAAGGAACCAACGAAATTTATTGAATTACACTGCTGAGCGCTTATAAAATGTCTAGTTTACGAACTGAAACTTACCCCAAGAAATCAACCTAAGTCGATGGTGCTGGAGAACTTAGCGCTGCTAGAAGTAAAAATAGATAAGTTATGATTATGCATAAAAGACTTGCTCTTCACCACGGTGCATGTCGCAACATATGACTTGATATGGCGCCTTTTAAATGCGTATTTCTGTTGAATTATGACACGATAATTGTAAGTGACAATAGTCACTGATCATTGATTTGAAGAGTTGGCGTTTTGTCAGGTTGTTTAACGATACTTTTTACCAGGACGACATCCTGAAACAGGTATATATGATTCAAAATCAATAGAAAATGGTAATTGGAAAATAGAAAGAGGTAGAATCTGTCACCTTCTGGCAATATCACAGCGCATACATACGCTCTATGAATTCAAAAGATGAGCAAAACAACATTGCTATGCAGGGAAAATAATAACTTGCCGGGGATGGCTTGACACTGCCCTGGGTGCAGAGGCAGGCAGCTGTGCCAACTGCAGATACAATAACTATCCGGATTGTTCCACCAACAAGTATCAGCGTGCGTTCTATTGCTCAACACTGGGCAAATACGTGCACAATTCATGTTCTACATTTGTCATTTGTTTTCTATGCGAAATCTCTACTATCGCAATTCTTGCTTTATTGAGGCATTTCGCTGGAATGAATGCAGCTTATAGATTTTTAAGGGGCTTGCGTTTCAAAAATGCGACCGGGGTCTCTTGAAAATTGTTCCTTACCGTAAATGCAGGAGAATGAATCGGAGCTATTTTCATCCTTTTGTATGGTATTCATAGAAAATGTCATTGGGGCGTTACAAAGTTTGAAGGAATTTATGGTTTCTTCGAAAGAGCAATACGCTCCTCTGATCTAGATATCTAGCAATAGTGCATTTATCTGGATATCTCATTAGCAGCTAATTCGTGCGTCGATAATTTTTTAGATGAGTGAAGATGTCGTAGTTACGTTGCGGCGTCCTGAGGTGATGCATGCCAGGCGGAAATTGAGTGGGCGATGATTTTTAAACACGCTCGGCGCCGACTTGAAATTGCTGTCAGATATTTTTTCGCGTGGATCCGCTGGCACGCGCGTTTTTGATGCGAATGTCGCGTTAGCAATTGCAAATTCATTTCGTCGATACTACGAAGTTCAGAGTTGTAATGGCATCGGGCAACTTTTTACAATATGTCAAGGCCGGCTGTGTGGCCGAAGTACACGTGTTTCGCATTATGCGCGCTTCTCACTACGTACCGCAAACGAGCACTGCCCCCGCGCAATCCACACGCACCTAGAAACATGTTTGATTGCGTATCTTGACGCGAATACCGGCGGAATTAGCTGCTGTAGCGTGACTAGCGCTCAAAATTCACAGAATGTGTGAACGTGTTCAATGCTAATTAGAGTAAAATTAATTGATTGGTTATTCGTACGTATTTATGGTGGCATAGAGTCTCGGGCAGGGGAAGCGCCGGAGTCAGCAGAGGATAATGGCACTTGGTGTAGGCTAGACGCTCGATGACGGAGGTCAATTCCCTACTGCGGCGGCTGGCGGCGGCGGCGGCTGCGGCTGCGTCGTGCCTCATATATTTAGCGGCGCGCCGCGGCTTGTGTGCGTGTGTCTCGCCGCCGCATTCAGCCATATATTTGACATTGCAGCATGCTCGGACACGAAAGCAAATGTTCAACGCTATAGCAGCCATTCCTTCTAACATACACCTTGGGTTTCTTAATTTCACTCGATTTTAAAAATGCGAGTATAGCTCTTTTTTTAAATAGGCCGCAGACTGGCGATTCACTGTGGTCTAAACGTTTTTTATCTAGCACACAGATAAGCCTGGTCCACTCCACATTAGATGCGGTTTTCATTTCGTGGGAATTTATTTATCACCTAAAAATAAATTGCCTCAGTTGAAGTTGGTCGCTTGGGTCTCTTAACGCGTTTGCTGATGTTGGCCGACGCCTAGTTAACTGGGCAGTTTTCGCTTCCACATTCCATCGCGGTCGATCATACAAGCTTTTAAACAACACACGGGTGTCTCGCGGTCACAATGCTAAACATGTGACCGATACGATCGGAGTACACCTATTGCCACAATGTAAACTGGGTGAGTGTATATATTAGAGCGCGATTACGAAATTTTATTCATTTCCAACAATAACATCCGGAGACCCACGCACCCCCACGCATATTATATTAGACTGTGACTGCACGCTGGGATCCACTCATCAGTGCAGACAAAACGGCACTATACTTTAATCCGAGATTGACTATTTCATTCATTCGCAATTAGCTAGGACTCCTCCAATTCGTTGAGTAAGTAGTTAAGTAAGTGGACATTTGACTAATTATTTTTTCCCTCTGCACATGGATTGACCGTTAGTTGCGGAAAGAAATCTTTCAATAAACCGAAGTTGGCCTGTGCATTCTACTCGGAAAGAATGTGAAAGGTCGTTCGTCGGATCCAGTTTGAGAGAACAACATTCTCTTATTCTAAAGAAGCGCAAGACGCGCACCGTGTTCATATGGTGAAAGAGAGTTATATGTATTAGCTCAACGTGTGCGAGCATCAATTTTCCAATTACGTGGCAATTTCTTCTATATGACGTTCTTCAGCTTTGAATATTTGCAATCCTTCTGCAATCTTTGCCGGAATGCATTCTTTTTTATCATAAGCATTGGGTATCGGATAGGCCGTAACTATGAATGTAAAAATGGTGCGCATTTAGCAGACAGGTAGATGGCATTTACTTTGTGAGATATTATTACCTGGCTCGCGTTTAAATTATGCGCTGAAGTTCCTTTGAATTTGTTCATTCATACGAACCTGGGATTGTACTTGTTGGTCGTTTTTAGGAAAGCACAAAAAAGCTGCGCTTGATGTGGTAGGTTTATTACTTCTTGGCTATTGAAGGATTTTTCTGGGAATAACCTTTATTACAATTTAATGTCTATGAACTATAATAAAATACATTTTTTGGGCTGTTTTTTTTTTTTTGTTGCTTCTGTGGGAACCAGCAACTCGTAGGGGGAGCAAATATTTGATTGACGAAAACTTCCTGTCGGAGATAGTTTCTTTATCGCTTAGGAGGCGAGGGGCATTTTATCAGTACATGCTGTGTGAATAATCTTGGCATTTCCTTAAAAGTACTTTTATTGTGATAGCATCAACTTTCGTTAAGGAGTATGAGTACATTCTATTGCGCCGCATACGCACCTTTCATATTAAAACGGTTTATCTTCTCGTATAACAACTGTGATGTTGGAAAAACGATGAGCCCAGGGTGGCATACAATACCAAAGCCACACATTTCGCTGAAAGTGGTATTACTCAATTTTCAAGTCCACAGCTTTGTGAAGAGAGTTCAATGCAGATGGGCGTTTTGAGGATCTCTTTCCGTTGATAGGAATATCTTGGCATGTAGTTATAACGAATAGGCGATCACAGTTCTGAGAAAAAGTCTGCTTTGGGAGAGCAGGTAGATATTCGGTTTCGCAAAAGCGATACTTTTCTTACTTCAGAGAAGTGCAAACCGTGCCGTGCCGCCTTTACAGGCCTAGGAACTGTTTTAAAATGTGTCATTTGCTTCATATTTATTTATTGCTCACCGAAACTAATCGCTCCTAATGGGAACGTTTAAACGTTTCGAATGAAACAAATTCACATTTTGCTTCTCTATTGTTACAGAGGAAGAAATCGATGTCGTAACAACAGATGATAAACACCACAGCATTTCTCAGCGTTCTGCATATGCGTTACCAACAAATCCAACCACCCGCGATCGCCAACAATTACAGAAGACGATGGCGTCCGCCATTACCAAGAATGGAATTCGGATGCTGGTACCTCGCAAAAATGGCCCTATCAGCGTTGAGCACTCTCCATCGAAACGAAGACCCGATGCACGAGGAATCAAGCGAAATCGCCATAGAATGCCAATCACGCCCTACAAGAAGCAACGAGCATACCAGGCGCACCAAGTCAGCAGCGATAGTGAGCAGGAACCCTCCGAGAAACGCATCGAACACAATAACATGGAACGCCAGCGGCGGGTGGACCTGCGGAACGCTTTCGAGGAATTGCGCGTGTTGGTACCCGAAGTAAACAAACGTGAGCGAGCGCCTAAAGTTGTTATCCTGCGAGAGGCCGCCGTTTACTGCCATCAGTTGACGGACGTTAGCGATGCAATGAAACGACAGGTAGAAGAGATGAGGCGGCAGCAAAAAAGGCTGCGAGCGCGGTTATCGCAATTGCGTCTGAGTTTGGCGCCCAAGCATCGATAAGCAGCATTGGTAAAGGCATAGGAAACACTGAATTAAGCGTGTCATCTTCTTGATTTTCCGCACGTCGACCCTGGTGGTCTCTACAGTCGCGATGAGTGCACACGATTTGACAATTCACTTTTCGTCTATTGCGAGATCATACAATGGAAGCAAACGCATTGATCGTCACATTTTAACTAACAATATCAGAAAAGTTGAATGAAAGGAAAACGCGCAAAATTCAATACAAAAACAATATAACTGTGATTTAAGTAAACATTTCAACGTATTTTTGTTTTGTTTGTTTTAATTTTATTTTTGAATTAAGAATTAAACTTTTAGTTTTCTAACATAAACCATTCTGAATACAATGCAATTTAGTATGATGTTTTCCACATGCCACAAAGGATTTGGTATGTTAAAATGACAAAGGGCTCAATTTAATTTTACATACAGTTTTCTCGGCGATCAGAATGTGTGCAAGTTTTGTTTTCAATTTGGTAAATATCGAGTTTGTGTTTCTCAAGTGTATATATTATAGCATAGTTAAGAATGTCAAAATTAGTTGGATCAAATTTTTGAAGGCACATTTATTTGATTGATATTGATACAATTGATATGATATTTAGCGTTAGGCTTTATAATTAAGTGCTCCAATTCGCGCGGACGGTGGAATCGGCTCAACAACGGTCATTTTTTGTATATAAATACCACTTAAGTTTTTTATTTGTTCGAAAATGCCAATTTTTATTTGGTGGTTTTTGTTATTTTGTTATATTGTTCATAATTTTTGTTTACGCGATTCTAATGTTAGGCTTAGGTAATGTGTTAGTGCAAGTCCAATAAAAATCAGGACAAGACGAAGTGCAAGTATGAAAACACGCAAGTGTCTCGATTTGTTAAATCTAGTTTGTTTCGTATTTACGCATATGAACATAGGATTCAGTTCATCGACCACAAACAAAACAATAAATATTTTATCGCAAAGATAGCATTTTAGACACAGCCGAATGATTTTGGCGCTGAGTTTTTCGGATAAAGAAACAGAATCATCTTACATCTAAACCGAGGAATTTGAATATATATGAACGAATGCAGCTGATATGAATATATACAATATAATATGCATGCTGTAAGGATATATTTTACTAATTAACATTTATTAAGGAAATATCATAATTTAGTAATATGGTACCTACCCATGATGTGATATAGTTTTAATGATATCGTTTTATAAGGACAAGAGTTTCGAACGTTTTGGGGGTGGAAACAACACAAATGCAAAATTTATATACGACTAACTTGGATTTATATAAGGAACTCTTCCAAACTGAATAGGATAGGATGCAAAAACACAGTCGTGACTGCAAATTGGGTGTAATGATAGTCACATTGCTAGCTAGCTTAGTATTTTAGTTAATCCCGGTGAGAGGTGGATTCGTGGTCTTAAATTCAATTCGGTTTTCATGTTTTACTGCTTTTAATTTCTATTTACGCGCCTAGGTTGTATCTTTCTGTGAAATTGTGTTGTAGGGCACAATTGCTTTGTTTTTATATTATTGTTTTGCTGCTCGTAGCACCATTGCACTTTACGACTCGTTATTATTCCACCGCGCAATTGAATCTTTGAAAACCTTCTTGGTCTACCTACCTAAAAGCAAAAAGAAACTGAAATTTGAGGAACTATTCGAGAGAATAAATTGAAACGGTCTTCCCAAAAACGCATTGAAATTTGCAATATTGCAACAGAAATACTTTATATATTTATTCTGAAATTATAACGTTCGTAGAGTACGAAGAATAATATTCGAAAATATATAAGTATGATCTAAGGCATACGCTTGCTAGAAGCTTATGGAATATATTTAACGTATACTTAACGTATTTAGAATAAATTTACGAATAGTTCTTATACATACAATTAGTTAGATCAAGAGAATTGTTGTGTTCACTAGTACTATATTTTACAGTATTTTATACGATATTTTGATACGATGAGAAATAAAAATACGAAATAAAGCAAATACCCACAAATGATGGAGAAAAAATTATATTTATACACAAAGCGGATGAAAAGAAAACAAAAAAAAGGAGAACAATCAAAAAAATATATGGATGAATAATCTCTAGTTTTTACACAATTGAAAGACAACTACAAAAAAGGAAGCAGAGTATATGCCTGCTTAACACTTTTTCTACTCGCTCTTTGCTGGTGCATTATTTTCTCACTTTTGCAAAATTACTTCAGGCATCGCTAATGATTTTTATATGGATTATATTTAAATAAGATAATTTAAACGGATGTTGATGATATGTACCTGTGATCCTCGCGTGTTAACCAAATATGTTTAGAAATATTTAATTGATGCTAATGTTACTAGTATAGTTCTACAAAACTTACAACTACAATAAACAATCTAATGAAGTACGCTACGAAAAAGGGGGAAAGTAACGCATTACAGTACAAGGCACACATACGGCAAATTATTTTCAAATGCACTAAAGCGTGGTCGACGCAACTAACAACATCTGGGCTAAATATTCAGAAAACGATATTGCAATGCCAATAACAAACAAGAACCCAAAAATTGAGAGCAAAGCAATTCTCGCACTTGATCGACTAAATGCATAATATCTATGTGTACATGAATACGGTTTTCTTGAACATGTGTTAATTAATGTAAGTTAAAATAACAATTTCGTCTTGAATCGATAACTATTCTATTTTAGTTTTTTTTTTTCTTATATACACAGAGGAGGGATGCAAGTTATGTAAAAAGTGATGTTGATGTGGTGAGAAAGCAAAAAATGGAAACGTGAGAAAAACCAGTGATTTTTTTGTAACTAAAGGAAGAAAAAATGTATATATCTGTTTTATGTTATTATTTGTACTTATTTTCTTTTTTCTCCTATGCAAAGTTTTGCCATTGGAACAAGAGTTTATATCAATTTTAGATTGAAAACAAAATTATTTGATTTTTCCACTTCTGAGTAAAGATTTCTTTTTGTTTTGTCTTCTTATTATTATTGTAGTATCTATATTTCTAATAATTAAAATATGAATAGACTTTATAATAACACACATCTAGTGTATGCTGTTTAAAAATTGGTTTTAGTTCCTAAGAGTTTACAAAATAAATTGTTGATTGCTTCACTTGAAATTAGTTTTTATCTATATATTTTTATTCAGTACCGCCCCATAAATAAGGAACTGGTAAGTTCAAAAATATTGATTAATATAATCCTTCACATATATAATATTAGAGGCAGTTATGCTTCGCAAAGGTTGCATTATTCAAATAAAAACATTAATAGAAATTTTCTTAATACAAACTCCTTTCCACTCACCTTGCTCTATAAGTAGACGAATAATGCAAATGAGTCTTTAAAGTCATTACTTAATTTAAATGACACGTTCAGTATTAATAAATAGTGATGGCAGTGTCCTAGGACGCGCCACAACATTGCACAATGTTGGAAATGACTGAAACAAATTAGTTCTCTGTAAGGTCAAAAAAATTATATGAAAACAGGCTATGCACTAACACATTATTGGTATGACCAAGGTAAGTTATATCCCATATATTATGGTAAGCAAGTACGGAAAATTTCGTTTCAGTGGATTAACTCGCTTTTACTTAATTTTTCTTCCTTTTACATGTCTACATGTACAACAGTATTACAATAAATTAAACTTTTTCATGTGCATGCCAATCTGCTTTATGTACTGTAGGATAGTAAATAATTTCAAACTCAATCAATCACTCCTATTATTTATAATACACAGCACAGTGAATGCTTCTGGAACTAATTTGATACAAATAAACGAATGCTATACGCCTTGTTTTTTTTTTTTATCTAGACGACATTCCTGAATGAATATGATTTTACAGCATTGGGAAAAGTTGCACAATGTGACGCGAAAAATCTGCGTCACGGACAGAAGTCGTGCACACAGCGCACGATCGTTACTACTACTTGCGTGCATGTACTACTCGTTATTTGTAATCATTTTTGCATGTGTGGCGTATTTTGCATGACACGTGCATATTCGTGGCGCCAGTCTTCGATTTTCCATTAAATAGATTGATTCACTATTTGTTTCCCAACAATGTCGGGCTCAAATGATTGGGATTACCATTACCGCATTTTTTTCACGCAAAAATCACGTGCAAAATAAAATATCTAGTATTTTTCACACATATTTTTATTAAAATTCCAGCAAGTTTAGTTTATCTAAGTAAAAGTGCGGAAAATTTTATATCGGTGGATTAACGCGCTTTTACTTTTTCTCTGTTTCTCTGTCTATTTGCTCTTTCCAAGGCAACTTTGTGTTTCCTTGACTTCTTGTGAATATTCCACTGAAAGGTTCCAACAAAAACACGCTGGCATGTTTCACAGAAGAAGGATTCGTCCTGTGAATTCGCCGAGGATTTAATTTCTATTTTCGCCTCCGATTTGTACTCGCTTTCTGTTTCGGATATAAAACTTTCGATGATTTTTATCGCTGGGGTCGTAATATTTTCATTCCATTCTTCGACATTATCGGCTTTTAATGCGTACAACGGTGGTACCTATAAAACGAAATTTAATTGTTGTTACGTGACGAACGATATTGTATACGAAACAATTGTTTACATCGTACTTCTCTGTCAGTACGCCCGAGAAATCTATTTTTCACCCAGCGTATTTGTTTACGGGCGTAACGTCGAGTTACTTGCTTGAGAACTTCCACACCATTTTGGAAAGCTGCTTTACCATCAGGAGAATCTCGTTGTTCAGAAGGCATTATTAAATAGTCATGAAACTCTTTCAGTCCAATCATTTGATAAATTCCTGTTGTATAATCAGGAACACTATTACAGAATTCAATGAAGAATTGTTTACATTATACTTGCAAGATTTGTCACCTGTCCTTGCTGGCATAATTTGTTTGGTAATCATTATGAAAGTCAATCAGTTCCTTAAGGAGTCCATCTTCAATCATTGCATCAACACGTTTATTAATCCTCTCGTCTAATGTTGCTAGGTCCCATTGCAGCCAGAAAATTAAGGTGTCTTTGTACCTTAATCCGCCTCCTTGTGAATTTCCTCCGTCGGTTGTTTGTTGTTTCTTTAATATGTCGCTGATTTTGATACCTTTCTCTTCATAAACTTCTAATGCCCTGCAATAAAACATTTTGCTTATGATTCCATTATTCGATCGCGCTCGTACGAAATACCTTATTATCTTCCTTATATTATTTGGATGCAAACGATTGGCCATCTCCGGATCGATTAATTTCAGTTTCTTGTGCAATTCGTCACTTGAAACACCCGGATTTTGTTGCCTAAATTGCCATGGGGTGGTTTTAAGGTCATCACCTGGTTTATCAACGAGAATATTCCAGAGTAATGACTCAATATAGTAATTTGTACCCCCTACAACAATTGGAAGTTTGTTTTCCGTAAATAGTTTATTGATCTGCCAACGAATCGGAAATTATCACAAGTTTCCTTACACGTAAATAACTAAAATTGGAAAATGTCCAACAGGATTATTCTAAAATAATGCATTCAAATGCAATATTTCAGAAAATAGACAGGATGCTACAATTGAAATGCTAAAGCTAACATCTGAATCATTGTGCAATCCAATGATTTAAACAACATTTAATTTTAGTGTATGATTCATCATAATTCAAAATAACTACCAATAATAGTACTACTAATAGTTTCTGAAATAAACTACATAAATAACCTTTCCCTGACAGTAAAATTTGAAATGCATTATAAATCCTAACATACTGAAAACAGCTCATGTAGTGTAAGGATACAATAGAAACAGCTTCATTCCTAAAATCAACAACTGTGCATGTTTCATTTGGAGTTAATTTATCAATCATATGATGTGGTGCAATACTTCGTTCCTGAATTGTTGGTTTAGCACTAATGATATCAAGTTTTTTATAGATCTGCATTGAATCAGCTCCTACAATATTATAGATCATTTTAAAACTGTTATCAACAAATTATTAATTATTTATTAATAAATATTTACCAATAATTTCCCCAGAAAACTTTTTGGCCAAATCAAGTGATAGTTTTGTTTTCCCTGAACCTGTGGCTCCCAAAATCAAAACTAAAGGCAATCTTAATGACATCTCATCGGCTTTCCTTTTACTCATTGTCTAAACGAAAATTCTATTAATTTACTAGTTAGTACTGATAAGTCGCGATCTTTATTTTTAAAGTATTGAAATCTACTAAAACATGAGAAACTTGACATAAAATGTTCCTGAAGATGAGGACTTTAACCTTAAATTTTTGAAAAATAAAATTAGGCTTTAAAATAGACTACCAACAATACACACTTTATACTTGATGTTTATTTGCTGCATTTGAAGTACCTAAAATATTTGTTGCATTTATTAAAACATTTTGTTACAACAGTAACATTTATAACTTATCACGTTTTAAGTTTATGCCATGATATAAAATTTCCTACACTTTTATTTGAACGAAACACAATATCTTTACCCTGGACTGGCCTCAAAGTATTCGTGTAACTTCGACTACTTACAATTCGTGTAAACATTCTTCAGCCGATACGGCTGATTAGAATTATGTTTGATATGTGTTTTGGTTGCTAGCTTAAGTTGTTAATATCGCGATTTATTAACATTCATAGGTATATTTCGATAATAACAAAATGAATAAAATTCAAGCTGCACAAGACTTCTTAGCTGATAATAATGTTTGTGGACAATCTGGGTTACAACTGGTATCAAGAGGAAACGCTATTGTAGCTGAAATTCTTCGATTAAAACATTACATTCCAACCGTTTTTAGGTAAATATGCACTACTCAAACGATTGAAATAATTACTGCCATAATTTGTTTTAGGTTAAATAAACAAGATTCCCAGAAATATGGTGATATTATTCAAGATTTTAGTTATTTCAAAACTGCAGAAGTGCATGACTTGAAAATTGAATCCAGTGATGTATGTATAGTTGATCAATCTTAAGGATATCTTGCATTTGGCTTGCTAATTATTTCAGACATTGCGAGATCTGGATGGAGAGTTTAAGGGTAATCATATTGAAATTATTAAGAGGTTTTATCTAGCATTTGAGAGTATACACACCTACATTACTGATTTGAATCACTACATTGATGACCTTGAAGATGGATATTATATTCATCAGTCATTGGAAAATGTTTTTATTGACATGGAGGGCAAACAATTATTGGTATATTTAATTGCTTTCTTGAAGTCATGATGGATGTAGTTTATTTTGATTTTTATCATTAGTGTGAAGCCTTATATTTGTATGGAGTAATGTTATTAATGGTTGACGCTCATATTGAAGGCATAATTCGTGAGCGTTTGCTGGTTTCCTATTATCGTTATACACCCCAACGTCGTGATACACAAAGCTGCATTGATGAGGTTTGTAAGTTGTTGAGAGAAACTGGACTAAGCAGTACTAAAAAGCCAAACAACTACCCAGAAGATTACTTCAGGTACATTACCTTGTTTTCTAAATTGTATAACATATTTTATGAATTATTTAGCATTCAGATTGCTAGTTGCTAGTAATGTAATTATTGTTAATACAATCTTTCAGGCGCATTGCTATTAAGGAAACATACATTGATTTTGTTATTGGCAAGCTCCGTTCGGATGATATTTACAATCAATTGAGCGTGTATCCCCTCGCGCGTCATCGTAGCACAGCTTTAACAACTCAAGCAGCAATGCTGTGTACTTGTTTATTTTTCTCGCCACATACTCTCCACGCACAAACGGCAATAATGCGTGAAATTGTGGACAAATATTTCCCGGACAATTGGGTTATTTCGCTTTATATGGGATTTACAATAAATTTAGTTGAATCATGGGAGTATTTCAAAGCAGCAAAGTTGGCGCTTAATAATACTTTGGAGACAGTCAACGTAAAAAATTACGCATGTGCGAATGGAAGTTTAGTGGCCAAACTTTTCTCGACGACAACACGGTTATTAAAGGAAGGTACTCTTACAAAAGACAATCTGTTGCAGAATATAAACAGTGTCATACACGCATTGAGAGATTGTAATGTTGTAATTCGCTGGTTAATGTTGCACACTATTCCGCGGAAAGTTGAGAGGTCTAAAAAGGCTAAACAATTGCGCGAAATGGTCATTGTTGACTCCAAGTACAATCCGGTTGAAGTGTTTAAATTGCTGTTAAATACAGCGCAATTGGAACTAATTGTCAAAGATATTTTTAAAACACTGCTTCAAGATAAACAGAACAATTGGGAAGTGTTGAGGCGAGAGAGTTATACGAATTTATTGGAAATATCTGAAGTTTTTAGTGGAACGAAGCCGTTAACGCGCGTAGCAAAGAATGAAAATTTGGAAGTTTGGTTTAAAGAAATATCTAAGCAGGTGGAAAGCCTGCAGCAGGATGATGATAGTTCATCAATGAAAATTGTGCAATTAATGCAAGCTCTGGAGGAAGTGCAGGAGTTCCACGAGTTAAACTCGCATTTACCAATCATACAATACCTAAAGGAAATACGTAAGAATTTAGATAGGATGTTGCGGAATAGGAAAGTCAATGAAGATGTGTTGATAACACTACAGATTATCGGGGATGTGAGTTATGCCTGGGAATTAATTGATACTTATACGTCTATTATGCAAACCGGAATCAAAGCTGAGCCGACACTGGTAATAAAGTTACGAGCGGTATTCTTGAAATTAGCATCTGCCTTAGAAATTCCTTTGCTGCGCATTAACCAAGCACATAGTGAAGATTTAATATCAGTATCGCAGTATTATTCAAATGAACTTGAGATTTATATTCGAATGGTACTACAAATTATGCCAAAGATGATGTTCGAGAAGATGGCTCGCATCATTGAGATGCAAACTACTGTTTTGAAAGAACTTCCAACTCGTCTTGAGAAAGACAAAGTCAAGGAATATGCACAACTGAATGAAAGATTTGAATTTGCGCACCTTACCCATTCGATTTCTGTATTCAGTCAAGGATTGCGTATGATGAAAAGCACACTTGTTGGAGTAGTATGCCTTGATCCAAAGAAACTGCTTGAAGATGGTATTCGCAAGGAATTGGTGCAACATATCTCCAACTCTTTGCATGTCGAGTTAATGTTCAGCGGAAAAAATAAGAACGAGGAACTGGATCAAAAGTTAAAGCGCATTGGTTTGATCATGGACGGCTACAAACGTTCCTTTGAGTACATCCAAGACTATGTGAACATTAACGGCCTCAAAATATGGCAAGAAGAAATTGCCCGGATAATAAATTACAATGTGGAGCAAGAGTGCAATGGGTTTTTGCGTAACAAGGTGCATGATTGGGAAAGCGCGTTCCAAAGTCGCTACGTTCCCATTCCGCACTATGCGCCGACAGATAGCATTAGTGAGAACTTTATTGGTCGATTAGCGAGGGAAATTCTGCGGATCACTGATCCTAAGTACTTATCAAGCAGGTAAAAGTTAATTTTGTCGGCAAAATACTAATATTGATGCAATTACAGGAGTACGCTTTATATTGAGCAGACATCCACTTGGTATGACATGAAAACGCAGAAGATAATTGCTAATAAGCAAACTATTGCAATGATTATGTACGCAATTGAAGTTACGGGATTAGTTGGCCTGGACAGGTTGTTTTCATTTATGATTGTTTCTAATTTAAATAAAATAATAGGTAAGTGTGCTTTATGTGAATGGGAAGTAGTTATGAGCCTCCTGGCATTTTGGATTCTTAGATATTTTTGAGAGTAAAATATCCAAAAATACTACTTGGTCAACGACATCCGTGGCTATCCAAAAAGAAATGAAAACGTTGGATGAAAGCAGCATTAATCCGCAGAAAGTGTATCAAAACGCAATTGCAAAAGCCGGCAAGCAATACAATGGCATGCTGGATCACCTGATAAATATTGGCCAAATACAAATTTTACGCAACATTATTGCTTTTAACTTGAACAGCACTTGCAAATTCGACGCAAAGAACTTGGAGTCTTCGCTCAGCTCTTTAAATAAGTAATTTAGACGCTTTGATAATGATATAATACACTTTTTACATGTTATTTTCGCCACGTTAAGAATATTACTACCTGTTTTCTTAACAGGGCATTAATATTGGATTTTACGAACGAAAATTGCACGCAGCGTCCAACCGAGGAGCTAATGGAAAAACTTTCTCAATACTTTGATTATGCCGGAATGAATAATCCGTTTAATAAAATTTACATCAATTCAAAGTCGGACGACGCATTACCATTTAATTTGTTTATTTTCACTGTTATTCACTTGCAAAAAATGTTTTTATACCAAGCACCAGGTGCGTTTACATCACTTTAATATGCAATTGACATTAAGTGGTAGTTATCGGTTAATTTATACGTTAGTTGCTTTTCCAGGACTGACAGTGAGGAAATGTTATGAAATGGATGGGGCCGTATTTACCATTGGACTACACACGCTAATAAAACAACTCAATTCCGAGTTGGGAAAGATTTATTTAGAGTTTATGTGCAAATACGCTGTGCATTTGAGCAAATATGCCATGTCGTAAGAACTTATATGTATTAATTGATGCATGACACATTACAAATGAAAATTAATTTAATTGGTATTTATGACCGCGTTATGCAATTTGGTCTCTGTTTCAGAATCAGAAATGACATGCCAATTGAAGCTACTCTTGCGGTTAAGTTCCTCGATGCGATTACAGCGTTTTCAGAGGATGCACGCGCGGATTTCCAGAACTGCATTCCAAGAGAAATCATTTACTTGCATCAGACGATTAGTGAAAAGTAAAATTATATGGGTTTGTTTATTCTTTCCGGCGAATGTAAATAAGATTTACATTTTCATTTTGTTGCTGGACACAAGAATTTATTGTTCGAATTGTGACTTTTTTGTGTTTTTACTTTTTGCCTACGACCTGTTCGACCCATGTGCCCAATTTAGCTTCATCTTGTAGTCCTACCAGCCGCTCCTCTACCTTGCCATTTCGGAAGACCACCAACGCCGGAATGGACCCTACCTACAAAGTGATTGTGAGTTTTGCATCGACATATTCTGACTGCAATCAAATCGTGCTATGCTACAAAGTCTGATAGAATGTTGTAGGAAGTTACCTCGTATTTTGCAGCGACCTCGGCCATATTGTCAATGTCGACTTGGGCCACCGAGATTTTGCCCTTGTGCTTGGCGACAGCGTTATCTAAGCGTGGCTCGAGTGCCTTGCATGGTTTACACCAGCTTAAAGAGATTATTCATCAAGTATGACCATAAGCTTTATATTATATATTTATAAGCGCAAATATCTTATTTGAAAAATTTGGCTTACTTGGCACAAAAGTCTACGATGATTGGACTCGTCGATTTTTCAATTTTCTCGGAGAAGTCTTTCTCGTCCAAGACTTTGTACGAAGCGTTGCGCGTGAATGGTACCATTAGACGACGAAAAACCCGAAGGGAATTCATAGTTACATAAACAGAAAGAAATGATTTTTGCAATGAGTTACATAAAATTCAATGACCGAATATTAGGAATTTGATGTGTCAACAGTCACTGTGATAGTCATTTTATTAATTTCAACGCACACCAAGTCCCCACCTTGATGTGAAATTTGTGATTTAAGTGCGGATTGTTTATATTTATTTCCTTGAGATAGTTGTAACTTTATTCTGCATCAACATCAAGCAATAACTTGAACGCAACATTGTTTAGTTGAATACCATAGGCGTATAGCGCAGGTTACCTTTCACCTTATTCACCCAACCCAAGCAAAAGAACAAGCCGAAGTCGCGTCTAGTCGCGCATTTTCTTTCGAGTCAGTCGTTCAAGAACTTCTCAAGCACGTACGTTACCACCAACTCTTCAGTTTTACTTGTTTATAACATACGCATTGGTATTGCAGTGGCACGCTCCTGCCGGGCGTCAAAACGTATTGCTTTAATATTCATCACAAGTTGATCGTTGCATTAAAATTCTTAAAGTGCGCGCGGTGGATTTCCGAGTTTAACGCATTAGTTCGTTTAGATTTAACACAAAACTTTTGATACTTTGTATGTATCTAGAGGTCCGTTTACAAAGTAGAAAGCCGCCATTCGACCACCACTAGGGTGTCGGACAGTCACAGTTTTGTGGTGACATGTGCTGAATCTCTTTAATAAACGGATAAGAAACGAGTGAAAATTATATGCACAATGGTAAGCACTTGAGTTTTCTCTCTTAAAAAATTTATATTTATATTTTATGTGAATATAGTCTGTTATTAAGAAAGTTTTACCGAAATCGAATTTATTTATTTAAAATACTCTTCAAGTCCAGTAGAAATGTATGTAAGCTGCAAGGCTGAAAGCTGCTAAGATTGAGAGTGAATTCTGCTAGACATTTGTTTGTTAATGTCATTGGAAAGTTTTGCTTATAATCTATATTTAATTCACAAATGCTCATATAATCTCTGAAATACAATAAAAAATGTTTTTAAACAAATGCAGGTTGAATTGAAATATTGCCATAAAGTATATGCAAAGATGTAAATAAGATGATTGTTGCGTGAGATAAATTAAAATAGGAAATCTTAGAATTTTAAACTGCCTACACCTTTAAACATCTGGATGTTTGAAGAAGATGCCAATAATGTTTGCGGACAGGAAAACATATACAGAATAGTGTTGTCTATTCACCGTGTGTTTTGTAATTAATTTTATATTAAATATTTTATTTTGGTGATAACGATTGCCGTTCTGTTCGATTACTTGTTTCTGTACATGAAAGTTTGAATACACTTTCAGTGCAATATATTTAGTTTGAAGTAATTTAAAGTCAATAGTTATTATGTTTTGTTGTATTGTTGGCTCATGCGTGCATCAACTTTTTATATTTCTGAAAGTAAAAGCAGGTACACAAGTTTAACAAGGAAAAGCTCAAGCGGTGTCTAATTTATCGATGAAAGTTTAAATAAAGCTATAATGCGATATTTTTAAGATTGCTCCAAAAACATAAGGACTTTCTTTTCCTTAAGTGTTATTTATTCTTCTCAGAAATTCTGTTTAGAACAGGCTTAAGTACTGCACTTATTTTAAATTTATGCAGACCATTACATGGTTTTTGTTAAAAAAGGAAACTAATTTGTTGCTCTAACATTTCTAAAAGGTTGCCATTTAACAACGGATATGCTCTATTAACATCTTGTTCAATATCCCAAGAAGTATGTAACACATTCAAAACAATTAACCAGTAAGTAGATAACAACTTGAGTGCAAATATAAAAGTAAACCGTTCAGTTTATCTTCTAAATCTTTATGGTCTAGGCTAGGCGTTTGTCACACTCGGTTAAGCGTACTTCTTCGTGTGTTGAGTATGCGCCGGCATCACTTGTACAATGCACATATAGGTACCTATTTAATAACCGGCAGCCTGCATTTACAGAAATTACATAACGCTATCGACCTGGTTGATAGTAACCTGTTGCATTGGGAACGACTAACACGTGAACAATAACGTGAACGCACTCGCATTCTATGGCAAATAATAATTAACTTTACAATGTTGTTGGTGGTGGATTGTTCGTATTTCGTGAACTGTGCAAGCGCACTCATGTTCATGCGCGTTACATAGGTAAGAATGGCGATGAACGTGAAATAAGATATGGAGTTCTTAGGAGTTTTGCAAATTGTGCTAAGTTGCAAATGTGAGCGATTTAAACTCTAATTTGTTAGTATGAAGGAAGCAAATTGCGTGAGAACTACTTTTACTTAAGGAAATTTGAGAGGTACTGGATTCTTGATAGAATATATGAATTGAAATGTGTTGCTTTAATTTATAATGATTTGTACTTTTTTTTCTTTGAGTTGTTTTTAACAATAATTTATTTTTTCTTATTGCTCAGTTGTCAATTTGACTTGGCTGGCAATTAAATTTTCAAATCAACTAATAAAGGAAATGATGAAAGTTGTAAATTACTTCTCATTTCTTTACGTAAAAATAAATTTCCGAACAACATAAGAGTAGTAGTACCTTGTTTTATGTGTTATTATGTGCCCTGAAAGCATGAAGATTTCTAGTTTTAAACTAAAATATACTTATAATCTAAATGTAGCTTACATTATTTTATCAATTATTTTCAATATTTGCTACAACTTATGTAACAGTTACAAAAAATAATTGTTCTTTTGGCCAATCTTGTTTTACCAAGAAAATATAATTTAGCAATTAACGAAATACATGTTTACTATATGAAAACTAACACTGATTTATTAGACACTTTATTGTATTTAAATTCTGCGTATAACATTTTAATTTCAGCATAGAAACAAAGCTTAATAGATAGAATTGTATATATTTAAAGTAGTATTGTATAGAAGCTCTAATGAAGTTTCAATGAAACTATTTTACAAATGTACATATTAGAAGCAAACGACTTACAATCAGATAAACACTCTCACTTATTACTTCTGCAAATAACAATTGCACACGATCATGAAGAAAAGAATGAAATGAGAAGAACGTTTCCCAGTATCAATGTCATTTCCATACAATATGCGGCGAAACAATATGTTACAACTTCATACTGATTGGAATCAACGACCAATTCATTTAATGCAATGAACACATAGAATTAGCTCTAATGCTAAGAATAAAAACAATTAATGAAAAGAATACTGTGTTTAATACACATTAAGTCACATTGACATCTGAGAGAGCGTAGCAGATAATTAAGCGTGTAAATTATGTGGAAAAATTAGAGACTAATTGAAGTTCGTCTACAATATAGCATTATGTCTCAAAATTAACAAAACAACAAAGATATGTTTGGAATACACATAAAAGTCAATTAAATTGGTACCTTGAATCATAAATTAATGAAGTGCTGCACTAATGTTGGGATAATTATTAATAATTAACAACTCATTATGACCTTTCATTTTTGCGTTGTATTTTAGTACTAATTTAAATTTTATTTTAGAATTTCATCGTATATAATTAATCTATATGTGATTAGAAAGCAAATGACTTCATATCAACTCGTAATTATAATACATTGTGAATTGTATTACATTTATGATCTAGTCTAGACTCTGCACAAAATGTAGTGTTGTCACAGTTTGTTGTTCGTGTGTTACACATAAACAAATAGTAGGAAGTCAATATTTGTGCTTGAAGTTTGATTTGATGTCATAATTTATATCAAAAGAGCACTTTTAAAAGGATTGTTATTTATTACAACAAGGAATGCTGGTATAAGTGTAATTTGACAGGTTTCAACATTAAGTAGTGCTTTAAATTGCTTGTATTTTTCTTGTAATTGGTAAATTCAAGATAAATTAAGCTGGGAAGTAACAAACAGAATTGTGATTAAGTATTAAAGTCAAGTGATGAGTTTCTATACATTCATGTACCACATTAATGCATACTTGCAAGATTTCAAACACAATTTAAATAATCGTATGATCAAATAGTTATGGTTTCGACATTACTTCATAAAATGAAAAAAAAAAAAACATTTTATAACAAGAATAGTCTGAATTGTGCTCGATGCGTGTCTCACAAAAATGCGGTTACCTAACAAGTCGACATTTAGAGCAAGCCGACACTGATATTTTATGTGCGATTACAAAACCAACCTGCTGTTTTTAATCAACCGTCAAGTTCTGACTGTCCAAGTGATTGACTTTACTTTTGCTTGCAAATCAAATTGTTACAACCCGTTTAGTATATTAGCACATATTTAACCAAACAGCAATAACTATTCCAGAAAGTTCCAATAAAGAAGAATGTTTATTTATAAAGTGTGCATCAGTTAAAAATAATGAAATTTATTTTAGCCTGCATTGTGCTGCCCTCAACTAGCATTTCTTATGATTCATAGACACATGAGATTCAATTTGAGTCAGACTATAAGTTAGAAATAAAGTTATATATTTGTTTGTCATCAGTAGAGAATTTCTTAAATAATAATAATAATATATTTTGAACATAGACTATCGTATAATACAATCATATATATAGAAATTAATTTTTTTAATATTTTAATAATAATAATATTTTAAAAAGTATACTTCTCTGCTGCTCAAACAAGTAAATTGTTTAAATTATTAATTATTTAACCGAGAGAAACAAAAGAAACGCTTCTACTTTAATTTGTATGTATTATGGTTTGCATCATTAAAATTGTATTTTTTCTTTATTCATAACGTTCCAGTTAAGGTTCTCGTTTAATATGAAATATGTTAATAATAACAAGCTTCTCTATTCATTTTAATAATAAATAAGGAATAACTCTGTTTCCGCTTCGTTTAGTGCAGTGTTAACGTTCCCATAATTAAATCAGTCTGAAATCAATAAAAATATTTGTCTTCTCTCAAAGTTAGTATTTATAGATCGTAATCTTTGAGTATAACTAAAACACTTCACTTAATGTCACTAATTAACAACTAATATTGATTAATCTTGATACAGATTAATTAATGAAATTAATATCACCTAAAGCTTGTTATTGATTGATACCAACTTAAAATTTCTATATCAGAGAAGTTTTAATTCTCCGTGCTCTCAATGTATTTACCATTGAATTCTTGATAGGCTTAATAAAGTGCAAGTAAGTCTGCATTACTTTGTGATTTTATGCTGAGTATCCATTGGTTCTAAGCATGTGCACGATGGTATGATTTAGTAAAAGTTGTGCAGAATTCATTGCGACTACAGAGAAAATAGAAAAATACTATTATAGTAACAATTTACACAAAACATCGGCGGACAATTGACCAATGCAATCTTGAAATTTCTTGAGAAAATCACGTTTTGTGCGTTTGCTTTATAGTTCTCTTCATTTTATTTTCTTTGAGTTAATTGATATTAATGTTTGCACTGCATGCCAGGTGATATTTATTTGTCTGACGAGGAAGTTGTTTTCTGCTAAAGGCGCTTGGAAGTTAGATTTGCTTTTAAAAATAGATCCAGTAAAGTAAGTGGATCTAATAAGGAAGCGAAAAAAGAAAATGAGCCTGTAAACCTGTAAAACTGGTGTTTCATTGAGTTGATTTATTGTGATTTTTTGACTAAATTTAGATTATTTAACTTTTGAAGGTATTTAATTAATTTGTTATTTTTGGAGCGTACTGCAACTAAGTACAGTAACAATTATTAGCAGTTATTGGAATTGAATTCCGTTGGATTATACATTGTATTGAATATACCTCCTACAGGATTTGAACCCGAGTCCTAAGAATATGCACTTTGCTATCACGGCTACGGTCAGACGGCTAACCGACTGAGCGAGGCTATTTAATTAAGTAATTCTAGATGTGACAATAAATTGTATTTTGTATGTTAAAAAATACTGCAAACATTAAAATACATTGATGTAGTAGGATAATTGTAGGTAAAATTGAAACCGCAAATTGATTGAAAGAATCAGAACCAATAAAAAATAAAATTAAACTTTGCGTTTTTCCAAACTAGATATAAGAAACAATTAATCGATAGGTTCATTATAACTTTTAAATACATAATGGATTTTATTTTTTTGTCGTAGACCAACAATTATTACAATTGGAGATAAGATAACAACAATAACAATAATGCTATTGGTCTGTTAGACCATCCTATTTTGCACCTCTACTTCTAGTACGTGAAGATGCCTGATGTGGAGATTCCGCTGAATAAATATAATACATTCCGTCGCCTATTCATGTGCAAAAAAATATTGCAGCGACAAAAGTTGTTTGCATTCTAGGAATAAAAGAACGCATTTAGATCTAGACTTGTCGCATTATGACCAGAAAAGAGTTGGCGCGAAAGATGCTACCCTCAAACACATTTTCTGCGACCAAGTAAGAGATTGTTTATACTTTACAATGTTTAAATGTTGTACAATATTAAACACATGAGAACAGAAGAAGTTTATTTCAGTCTTAATATATTTGTGGTGATTTTCCTACAAATGATCATTAAATGCTCATTCTAAGAACCTTGACATATGGATAGACGAAACGGCTAGAAAACAACTTAGATTAATTGCTTGCCAGTGTAAACTTGTAAGTGCATCATGCTAACATAAAACAAGAACTAAACGCGAAACGTGTTGGTGGCTAATTAGATAATAGCCAATAATTACGCCAAATGAAATCTGTACATGGGTTCATTAATTGTTTGCTTAAGGTGAAGAGAACTTCAGAAATTGTGTTATAGATCTATGATGACGAGCTGATTACAACCATTGTTTAATTATTTTTCTCATGACTATATTGTATTATTTCATCAAATAAATTCATTATTTGATGAAAATCAATTGGTAACACATTTTGTCTTATCACAATATTTTAATCAAAATATCAAACATAACCTATTATGCTACACTTCCTAGAACTCGTCGTAAAATTTCAATACAATTACATTAGCAATCTAAGTTTTCTAGCAATAATTGACTTTTTCCAAACCGTAACCTTTCAAACTATCGTTGGGTTTGAAACCAAATCAAACCATTAGTTTATAACAACCTGAAAAACATCACTTCTCCATTCTATTATACTTTCATTGTTAGACAGCAGTGAAACAAATTACTCTCAGTTTTCTTTCTCTCTTCACCTCTCAAACAAGTTTAATGATGTGCGTCATTATTAGAAATGCCACAAAAGAAGCAAACAACCTGACTTCTTGGGTTATTCGGGTTCACTTTCTTTCTGATTAAATTCTCATTATTGTGCAAGCACTCAATGAAGGTTTTATCGCACGCATCCGTTCATTGTGATGAAGAAGGATGAGGAATTTTAAAAGTATACAAAGAACGATGTAGAATGTGTATGCACATTTGTTCCTTTTAATAATTAATATTTATTTATAAGAAATATGAAATGATTTCCTCATGAATCCTTTCTCTAAATTCAGTTGTAGCATTCATTTTGTTCTCCAAGAGTTAGTGAAATAATTTAATCTCAATCAAGTTCTCCAACTTTTATGTATTCTTCTTTTGAAAATAAATACATGTGCTGTTTCTCTCATGAATTTCGCACTTTTTTGTCTGTTCTTCAGTTCTATATTGGAGGTTCAATTGCACGTGCAATAACACGTTCTGCACTGTTCCTAGAGTTTATCAAATAAATAAGCCACAAGGCTGATTTATATAATTAAAAGTTTTGTTAGAAGAACAACAATATTTGCACAAAAAGTTCATTCATTCGCGATTTGTGTCTAGTTCCTTCCTGACCAGTTACTCATGAATAATATTCATATTTTACTTTAATGACGAGAATAAAAGGATGAAATCGAAACTTAAAAATGAAAACAAACATCACTCTCTTTCCGACGGCCTATTAATTTCTGTTCAAAGTCGAGAATGGTAACATTAGTACACATGAATTGCATACGATTCATTGTCACGTGATTAATCATGATTTCGGATGATTACGTTGACGCATTCCTTACCATTCCTTTAATGATACATGAAAACGATAATCAGGTTTCAATTCGACGAAAGTTGTGCCGTCGATTATGTAAGGACGCGTGTGCACGTGCGTAACACTCGTTGGAATATAAATAAATAACAGTAATGGTATGCATACATTTCATAATAATTAATATCCCATTTCGGCTGGTTTCACAGTTGACAAATTCGTCACCTGTAATCTATGTGGCAATATAATATAAACCTGAAATCACGTCAACAAATGATTATTATTATATTGATAAAACTTCACTGTAACACTTGGTATAAAGTTTTTGGCATTTTATAAACTGAAGAACCAAGTTGAATATTAGTAAGTGTTGCAGTGAAGTTTTATCAACTTAATGAATCGTAAATACTTCGTAACCACACTCAACAATACTCGAAATGATTATCAATTATATTTTAGTGTTTACTACTCTATTGCAGTGCAGATGTTTCACACTTGAACGAATTCGTTTAGCTTCTGTTATTTAAATACACTTAGGGAATTTATTTCTTTGTGCGTTTATTAGTTATTGAAATTTCGATGAAAGTTTGGATTTTCTATTGTCAAATCGCAATTGAGTAATAAACATGCACAACAATTCGACGGGTAAGCTTACAAGCGATTACAAAATCATTAAATAGTCACGTGGACGTGGTATGTGCAATAGCTTAAAGCTAGACAATTATGTGTTAGTAACAAGTGAAGCAAGATTTATATCCTGGCAATAATACGTTTTTTCATTAGGTGAACACGGTTTACATGGAAAATGTTACTTCCTTGATCCAAATGCACGTGTTCTGTAAAAGCAACGTGCGTCTAGGCTAATTTATTTGCAAAAGAGAAGTTGCTGATAATGCTCACAATTAGCATGACATTAAATAAATGTGTTAAAATATAATGAAAATTGGAAGCTAAGACAGTGCATATTGTACACTTAGCTTCCAACATATTACTGAAAATAACAATTTAGTGATTTCTTTAGGCATCATTCCTTTGAATTCAGTCGTAGCATTCATTTTGTAAATATCTATTAAGATACTTAATACTTTAATAGAAAAAGCAATTTGATAATTTCTTCAAGTATCATTCTCCTAAATTTAGTTGTGGCATTCATTTTGTTCTTTTTACTTGTGTTATCCTAGTATAAGTTTTCTTTTAACCTGGGAAAACCTAATTACCAGAAAAATGTTAAATTAATATTTATCTTAATAAATTAAGTAATGCAAATCTTGATGGAGGACAGCATCTCGTCCATTTGCCTATGCACACAGGGAAAGTAGTGAAAATAACTTTCACTAATAAAAGAGGCGATGCCGCGGCTAAAGGTACTTCTGCGCTGTAGGGTAAACAAACATCGATGAACATATCAAGATTACAAAGCACGCGATGGTACTGAATGCGTGCGTGCTTACCATCTTACATCATCGTTTCTTCACATACTTCCCAACATCAGTTGCTGGTATATTTGGTTAAGTGTAGCGCACCAGGTTTAACCCAAATTTCCTATTTGATTTGAATTGTTCACTAGAAGGTGTCACTGGATTACGAATTCAAATCGTAAATTGATAACTTGCTACTTTCCATTATGGAATTTTAATGAATCTCTCTTCGAACTAGGTTAAAATAGTTTAAGTTATTACTCATAAATCATAATTTTAAATATCTTGTACCTGAAATATAATGGACAAATAACATATTGTCTTCTTAACTAAAGATTAATGTTGTGATAAATAAATCATTTTGTCGCACGATAGTCATCTAGGTCTTATTTACGACTCCATTAAAATGCAGGTTGCAAATAATTTAACGATTATAAAGCAACCAAGCTTACAAGTAACAACAAAAAAAAAACAACGTGGAGGCATTCAAAGAAGTTCGTGAGAAATCCAACAACCACAACAATTTCAACAACAACTCAGCCAAGTTGTTCACCGTCAGAAAAGATCATAAATCGCGAAAGGTATTAGCGTTAAGTGTTTGTTGCTTTAGCATATAAAAAACGAAGTCAGTGTACAAAAATGTAGTCATATTGTCCTCGTCGTGTTTTGGGAAAACGTATGTACACAAAACGCAGTCGTCCTTGATCCACAGTCTTTTACTTTCATTAAATTCTTAGTATACACCTCAACGCTTTGCATTTCGATGGCAGCATTAACTGACGGTATTATTATAACGTTTAGACCATTAGGTTATTTCATAGTCTAGTAACATTTTGCTGACATTGAAGCACTTGAAGCAGATGAAGAGATGTTAATCGAATGGTTTGTTGACAAATTGAGAATTTGCGAATTGAAGTATTTATATTTTTCAAAGCAGTAAATTAACCTTAAATATTTTATTGCAAAATTACTTAGATGCGATTTAAATCTATGGCATTTAACAATTTCTCACGTAAATAGTACATGGCAAAGTTAATAAGTAGTTGAATTAAAATATTAATATTAACATAAACCGGTTAATATTAGTATTCACACTTCAAATTAAATTGATTAATACTAAATTAACTAAAAAGATTACAGTTTCATATATTCGTCATGTTACTTTTTATTTGATTTTAAACGTTGTTAGAATAAATGTTTTGTTTAATCTTAATTACACAAGTACTTTTTGACAACGTAATAGAATATAAACACTTGTCTGAAGTGCACTCAAATTATTCATTAATCTATACAGGAAATTCCTTCTGTTAATCCTGAGAATGGAGACAAATGAATTTATTTAGTGAGCCTAATTCTGGTTTTTCGAGTCTATAGTTAGTTAGTTAGTCGACAATTTTATGATTTCAAGTGATATACATATTTTACCACCTTGCCATTAATTTAATACGCTGATGACGGTAATTTTGTTATTAAGATGAATATTATGTTAGAAATGAAATTGAATGTGAGTAGAGACATGAATGCAGGATCTAATTAAATGTCAAACAGATGATTGGATGCGCAAGAACGTGATTCTCTGCAAGTTCATATGACTTAGCTTGAGTTAAATTCATGTGTAGTTATGGTTGTTATTGCAGATTAAATATTGAATATTAGTGAGAAGATATTAAATACATTCTTATTTAAAGATAGTTAATGGTTTAATGATTTGCAATTGAGAAAGACTATAAAAAATACTAAGTTGATTCTAGTACCAAATCATAGTATTTTGGTATAATACAATAATTTAAGAACTGTAATAAGTGTCGTGTGTAATAAATTGTTTGTGTTTACGAAATGTTTAATATTTATTATGTTCACATAACTTAACTATAACACTTTTTAATTATTTATTCCCTTTTTTTTTTTTGGTTTGTTGTCTTCTTTAGTATCTTCAGTGTCTTATCCAGTTTGATTAGTTATATGCACTCAAATGCATTCAGCTTTGCGCGGCAATTTTGTAAACTTCAAAGATTAGGCAAAGAAATTGGTATATTTGAAGACTGCAAAGTTTGCCCGTAAGACCTGCGAATAATATTGAGTTATTTTTGTATCAGTATTTATTCTTCAGTGCTATTTCTCTGAAATGAATGTCAATATTCATTATGTAGATAAAATTTAACTATGAAATTTACTAAATATTTATCTATACTAAAAGTTTTATACTTATAGTATAGTATTATTATAAGTAAGTGTTATACCTAGTTAGGTTGCATCTTCGTAATGAAGATTAAACACTTTGTGATCACACTCAACGACACTCTAAATGTCACTAAATACGTTAAGTCAACATTACATTATATTGCAGGCCTCTCAAAACCCAGCTATCATTTAGAATTGTTTTGTTTTATAATATTATTTAAAATATTTTACG
Source organism: Diploeciton nevermanni (assembly GCA_027575565.1). NCBI lineage: Eukaryota > Metazoa > Arthropoda > Insecta > Coleoptera > Staphylinidae > Diploeciton > Diploeciton nevermanni. The sequence goes on from JAODIE010000007.1 coordinate 6,497,000, forward strand.
ATTATTATTTATAAAATTATTCTACAGTTTCCTCCTCTAATAAAATGTTGATAAAATTTCACTATAACACTTACTTTTTGTCACTTGGTAAAACGTTTTTGGCATGTTGCCTTCTTCAGTATAACAAAAAGTAAGTGTTCTAGTGAAATTTTATCAACATAGTTAATAAAATTTTCTAACGTCAAATTAAGAGCAGGCACAACAGGTGAAAACATTTCAACCTAGTACAACTATAGTTTCTTGGAAAATACTAGCCGAACAATGTCACTTCTGTGCCAACCTAATTGACATAAAAGTGTCCGGGTTATCTGGACATTTATGTAAAGTTAAGCTATTTGTTCGTTGTTGACATAAAATTAAGCGAGACTTTCAGAGAAATACCTATTATCATCATCATTGGTTTTTTTTTCTGAAAATTTTACATAATTTATGCCAAAATTCAGTTGCTAATTTTGGTATCAAAGAGTGTTTTAGAAAGAAAGAGATTTTTGTCTTTTCTTACATCATATATTTGACTTCAATTATCGTTTTTAAATGAATATAATTTACACCGCTTGTGATATTTTTTTGTGAAACAATAATATTTCAATTTATAAGAATCTTTGCTAAAATTGCCCAAAAATACAAAAAACCACATTCGACGTTTACATTTTTTCCTTTCTGACATGTATTTTGGTAATGGAATTTGTAGCTAGTCTCTAGAATTTAATTCCGCCGTCCACTTTCTCTCGACATCCATACTCACGTATTATAGATGGGAATGAGCCTATTGACCGGTTCAATAAAGTTGCGAAATTGCGTGTAAGGTGCACATTCCGAGAGTGGAACAAATCGACGTCTATGGCATCAGTAACGACAACGTTAACTGTTACAAGACCGCGTATTCTGCGATTGAATTCTGAAGCTCTTGGATTCAAAAAGTACATTCAGAACGGAGAGATACGTGCGATACTTGCATTCGAGAGGCAATGCATGTTCTTAAGAGCAGCTTGGCGGTGGCCTCATGTTCTCGTTATACAAACACAGATTACGATATGAACGCAATTAAATTGATTGCATTGAGCTAAATCGGTTTAATTTTTAAACGTGCTTAATTATGTTAGAGCGAGGTAAGCGGATGTGCTATATTGCATAAGAGAGAATAGCTTAATTTTACAAATTTAATGTAATGAAATATCCTCAAACTAATTAATCCATTATATGCTTGAATTCATAGAAAACATATAATAAGTAAGACGTTATCCTCATAGAAAAAGGATGATTATAATAATTTCTTTAGTGCCAGTTTAGAATACCTGGCCGAGAGGTAGTGGCAGTATTTGACAATTGACATTCCCTTCAAGATGAGAGTTGAAGAATGTAAGACTCAGTATAGTTTACATTTGCATTGTATGCAGTTAAATATACCATTTGAAACAGCGTTTAAAACACTTCTAAAAGCATAGTATTATTTCATTAGTAATTCCTCTTTTATATGTGCACGTACTAGAGTGCACCAACCTGCAAAAGACTTAAAAGTACAAACCGGAATTGCCAAACTAAAACTGCAACAAAAATGTAACAACTATAACCGCTTCTTTTCAAGCAGTTCAATTACTAATGAATGTAACAACTTGACTGTTACGTGATTCTTGCACATCCTGTTCACCGGAAGTAACGGAAGAATGCATGATTAGTTTGAATATATTCTAAAATTACCGCAGTTTCATTTGCAGTTGTTTAAAATATAAAAAAAGTTTTCACACATTTTAAAATTAGAAACACCTAGCAAATATTAGCAGACGATTTCACCTTGATTTCATAACAAACAATGCACATAATTTCACTTTAGAGCACTAATTGCACAAATTATGTACAAATTTGTAGAAAGTAAAAGCTTCATTATTAAATTAAAATTCGGTATGATGACAAAAATCATGCTTATTGGAAATGATGAATTATGTATGCGAAGGTTTATTAACTTTCGAATCGGCTGTTAATTTTTTTAATTAATCTTAAGATGAAGATGAAGACGCACGTTTTAATGACTACAGGCGGAATTTGAATTATTACTGGAAGCTGATACAAGTGTAAAATCTTACTTTGCCTTTAATTGCGAATTTAATTAAGAAGTTTTGCCTTCTTTAACTAGGATTTTAATCACAATTTTCATAATAAAATTAAACATATTTATTTGTTTAATTGGGTTTCTTTGTACTTTATGAAAGTTGACAAGTGTCTATAATAATCCTGACAAATGATTGCATTTTACGTGCTATTTATAAAGTAAAAGTATACGCCACAAATGAGATAATGCATTAAGATTAAGCTGCACAAACGTGATTTTTCTTCTTTTCTTGGTTTCTTTGTACTTTGGATTGAGAATTGTAAGCAACTGCATACTTTCTAGGACAACCAGTTAATCTCGACTTGCTTAATGCAAACAATGTGAAAATGCAAATCTGTTACTCACTTCTACTTCGCATTTTATTTCAATTTTAAATGCTAGCAAATTGATGCAAAACGAATTGTTTCCAATAGATGCAGGCAAAGAAGTGAAAATAGTTGCAAGTTTACCACGCTAAGAATGCGTAAGAACCATGTCAAGTGCTTGCGGAATGCGAAAGAACAAAACAACATCAATAAAAGCGGCAAACAGAACAACAAAGTCATAGTGACTTATTTATTAATTGCAATATATGTATAGCAAGACGGTATAAGATAGGATTGCATGAAGAAATAAATAATAATGTTATAAATTCTTAGCATATTACGTTTTTCATATTATTCATATTACGTTTGTTACAACTGGAAGTTTATTCATTTAGTGTTTTATATGTAAGAGAAGATATTTTGTCATTGTTTAATTACACAACAGGCGTGTTTATTCTGTTAAAATGAAATAAAATAGAAATATGCACTTTGATATTTTAATAAGACAATAATAATTAATAATTAGTCTAATCGTGATATTAGATGAAAAAAAGTAAATGATCATTTGTGTACCCACCATACAGTGAGTGAAACTCTTCGGCTTTCAATTCGAATACGTTCGAAGTAATGAGAGCAGCGACAGTACCAATAGCATATTAGTAAAATTAAGATATTATTTAAAGACATTTAATGAACTAATCAATTGTTTTTAATATTATAAAAGATCAAAGCAAGGACATCACTTTTAATCTTTTGTCATATTGCAAGACTACTAGACAAGCAACGATAAATAACCTATTCCCACTATGACACTAATTGCTTTTATAATCATTGTAGTTAGTTAGTAGCCAAGACAATAGACAATTTTCATTGTCTTCCTACAAAGCATCTAGGCTAGTCTTAAGACAAGAAGTTATGATTATATGAACCATCTTCGTGTTTTCCATTTCATTATATCATTGTAATTTCCATTATTTTACTATTAGATAATACTGTCTCAACAATGATCTTACTCATTAACGAAACTAATGCTTAATAGCTACATTTTTACTAAGATATTGTGAGAAAACTTAATTTGAATTGATTTTGTTTTTTGTTTCAGGGGACACAATATCGATGGCTATGGCTGTTCCTATTTATGATTATTAAAATATTAGAAACATCATCGAAAGAATTGCGTGTTGTTTGTTATTATACGAATTGGTCAGTGTATAGGCCCGGAACGGCAAAATTCAGTCCGCAGAATATAAATCCATATTTGTGTACGCATTTGGTTTACGCTTTTGGTGGATTTACCAAGGAGAATACGCTGAAACCGTTTGATAAGTATCAAGATATTGAGAAAGGTAAGAATTTAATTTCATTGAAATGCGAAATGAGTTTAAAGCTTAAGAAATAAAAAAATCAAGGTTATTCTCATATTGAATTAAAGGATCCTATTTTTTCTCAATCAACGAATGTGTTTTAGTGGTTTATTTTTGTGTAATTATAGTGCTCTTGAATATATTAATAATTTATCTATTTATCGTACTATTTGATCGGAAAGCGATAAGTTTCAACCATAGACTACAAACAACTATACCATTTGAAAAAACAATTGAGAAAATTGAAAGTCAATAACCTATTCGGCTCGCAATTCGGATACATTCGGAGTAATTTCGTGGAGTTAGCGACAACCGCGACAGTAAATTTCTTTTTTGTTATCTAGCCTGAATTAAAAGAATTAGATAAGATTAATCTTTTATATTAAGGAATAACAATATTTCTCAATTAAAAATTTATTTCTAAACCTTATTTTCATATTTCACCTAAAATTAGAAGATATAAAATTGAAATATTTCATACAATGTGCACTTTTTCATTTAAATTGCCTATAGACTTGCATTTGTAATGATGCTATTATTCAAGAGACTAGTTAGAATATCATAAAAATACCCTCTTTGCTAACTTCATTTAGAAATAGTGACTCATTGATAAATTATTGATAAATATCATTTAAATTTATTGTTCTACATATGATCATAACACCTAAGTTCAAAGTAACAGAAGTTAAGACCATAATTAAATCAATTAAATCATCTGGTTCAATAAATCTGCTGATTAAGATGCTTGCAAATTCTATTACGTACAAACACTGGTTATCGCCTTGTTCTCGCGAAACCTGTCATACCAACAAGTAGCGATGGGTTTCATTAATTTTCCTCGTCTTTTAAAATGAAATATACACATGTGCAATACACCTAGCTATACAGAAGAACATCTTAATTATGACACATTTAACGCCAATTTCAATAAAAGTTCTTAATTGGCTTACTTCTGCATATTCATAAAATTCGAAATTTCTATGATTTTAATTTAATTATGACATTGTTTACCTTTACACGGTATAATAGATTGCAATTAATTAATGCAATATTTTCAAAGGTGGATATGCTAAATTTACCGGTTTGAAGACTTACAACAAAAACCTCAAGACTATGCTTGCAATTGGCGGTTGGAACGAAGGCTCATCAAGATTCTCACCAATGGTTGCAAGTAACGAGAGAAGAAAGGAACTCGTTAAAAATGTGGTGAAATTTTTGAGGCAAAATCATTTCGATGGACTTGATTTGGATTGGGAGTACCCTAGTTTCCGTGATGGTGGTAAAGCCAGAGACAGAGACAACTACGCACAATTGGTGCAGGAATTAAAGGAGGAATTCGAAAGAGAGTCACAGAAAACAGGCAGATCAAGATTATTACTCACTATGGCCGTGCCTGCTGGTATTGAATACATTAACAAAGGATACGACGTCCCGAAGCTTATGAAGTAAGAGCAAAAATTCAGATGCCATGAGTGCATGTGCTTTTTATAAACCGGCAGTCATTGAATACGTAATTAATTAGCATATCACACCTTAACATTATAACCGCGTTCATTTTTTGCATTTTTCATTAATTCACCTATAAAGTGGTCTGTATATTGTGTTATTCTATAATGTAGATACTTGGATTGGATGAATATTTTGAGTTACGACTATCACTCTGCTTTTGAACCTTCGGTGAATCATCATGCGCCTTTGTATCCTCTGGAAGAGGACAACGAATACAACTACGACACTGAATTGAATATCGTAAGTATGTTTGCAGGAATGCAAAAAAGAAGGTGTGAGTTGGGTTCATGGTCACATATTGCAGTTTCCTCCAGACTGCCATACATGGATAACATTCATGTAGGCGGACATAATCCAATATCAACTTATTTGTCATCAATGTGGGGACCATCTTCGGCACTCATTTTTATAAGGTGTTTACGTGTATTGTAATAATGACTGCGTTGGTGGTTTGCTTTGCAGGAACACACAATACAACATTATTTGAAGGCTGGTGCCATAAGTGACAAACTTGTTCTGGGCATCCCGACATACGGCCGCTCCTACACTTTGTTCAACCCAGATGCCAATGACATCGGAGCGCCAGCAGATGGCCCGGGCGAGATGGGCGATGCTACGAGAGAAAATGGATACTTGGCATACTATGAAGTATGTTTTTATTGCTCGATTGAATAGATGATGAATAGATCAGAATCTAGTTTCTTATTTGTTTGGCTTTAGATTTGTGAAGCTGTTAACACAGGTGAATGGACTGTGGTCCAACCCAACGAAGATGCAATGGGACCTTATGCATACAAAGAGAACCAATGGGTTGGTTACGATGACGAAGCAATTGCTAGGAAGAAAGCCCAATATGTTGCCGATAAGGATCTGGGTGGTATTATGTTTTGGTCTATTGACAATGATGATTTCAGAGGAACATGCCACAACAAATCGTATCCCATTATTGAAGCAGCCAAGGAAGCTTTGATCGAATCGTTAGGGTAACAAGTTAGGAAAGAATTGAACCTTAGAACTTTATTAATTTATATATTTCTAGTTTGGGCAATGAAAACACCATTCAAAAACCAGCGAAAAGTGCAAAACCACGTACAAACAGATTTCGTACAAAGACAACTCCTGAACCATCCACAGAAAGAACAAGAAACAGTGGTGGACGTCAAGGACTTGAACCTACTTCATCCAGGAGACGTTCACAAGGTCGTGGAGAAAATACAACAAACACTGGAAGTACTTCAACTCGCAGACGTCGCCCAGGATCTCGGAAATCCACGAAAACATCCACAACCCAAGTAAGTGAACTAGCTCGTGAGATTGGAAGTAGTTTAGTTGTGACTACACCAAGTTATAAAACACCAGAACCACCAACTACTCCTGACCCAGGCGGTGGTAAGTTTTTTGTTTATTTATTGATGATGGAGTCATCTGTTAAATGTTAAATATTTCAGCAGATTTTAAATGTGAAGATGAAGGATTTTACCCACATCCACGTGATTGTAAGAAGTACTTCTGGTGTTTGAGTGGTCCATCTGAGTTGGGAATTATAGCCCATCAATTTACATGTCCTTCTGGGTTGTACTTTAATAAAGCAGCTTCGTCATGCGACTACACTCAGAATGTCTTATGCAACAAGAAAAGCAAAACGACTACTACTACTACTACAACTACTACTGAAGCTACTGTTACTAAAGCTGGTACTACTTCAAAAAGTGTTGAGGAAATAATAACTAAGAAACCAGCGTTTATTTCTATCTTCTCGACTAGACGTCCGCCACCTAAAATTACAGCAGCTACAAGTAGAACAACTTTTGTCTCAACAACTAAGGCAACAACCCCTGAATATGAGGTACTAATAAACAGATATCACAAAAATAATTTTAGTAACTAAAAATGATTGCAGGAAGATGACTATGAAGAATACGAAGATGAAGATCCCAAGGAAAATACCGACAATGATTCTGATTCTGAAGATCCACAAGTTATTAAAGAACTACTAGAGTTGATTAAAAAAGCTGGTGGTATTGAAGAACTGGAGAAACAGTTAAATCTCAAAGATGATGGATCATCTCCAACCGAACCCGGATCAACAACTGCATCACCAATCAAACAAATATTATACCAGAAAGTGTTAGCAAAGACAAAGTTGACAAAACCAACGTCAAGACACAATTCTATTAACTACAATGCAATTAGCCGGAACAGAAATAGTCGGGGGCCACAAAATGAAGGACTTTCAAATGAAGACAAAGCAACAAAAGTAGTTGGTAGACCAAAATATTCCACAATTTCAAGGGCAAGGTAATAAAATATTTAACAAATAATTTAACTCAATATAATTTTTGAATATTTATGATTTAAGGGCTACCAGTTTAGAAGAAACTCCGGAAGTAGGTGAAGATAAGGTAGTTACGGTTAAAGAAGAGGTCGCTCCATCTCCAGCTAAACCCAAGTATATCTCCTTGAGACGTAACCGAGTTTCAACCACTACTGCTCCAGCTCCAGTTGAAGAAAGTAATGACGAAGATGAAGAAGAAGATGTTAAACAGCCAGAACTATCAACAACATCAAAAACCACTTATGTTACGTTAAAAAGATCTAGACCTACAATAACCACTGCAAAAACAAAAGAAGAATCTATAGATAGGTAATAATTAATTAGAGTATTGAAAAATTTGTAGATGTAATGTTTATATTGTTCGCAGAGTTGTTTTGGGGGAAGAAGAAGTTGATACTGCATCTCCAAACTACGTTGTTTTAAACAGACAGAGACCTTCTACAACCCAAGCTACTACTTCCAAGTAAGATACAGATAGTTTAGTATTGATAAATGTGTATTATTAACTTTATTTCGTAATAGGTACAAGGAAATCAGACGTAGTACCACTGCATCAACACCAGTTACAGAACAGGAAGATAAGGAAGAAGAGATCACTACAAGCTTCGCATCACCAACTGCTGACACTAATTCAAAACTTACTAACACGCTTCTAACACTCATTAGCGATGAACCATTAAGTCATACATTAAGCTTTGAAAGAACAACGTCATCATCTTCGCCGCTCTCCATTTCGAGTAGCTCAGAATCTCCGAAAAACGAAATTATTGAGCCTCAATTGTTGGAACCTCGTCCATTCTCAGTCAGTAACAATGTCAAGTTTACTCCTTCGACTACTTCTGCATCGACAACAATAAAACTCGCATTGACATCAACAACAACTGCATCAATTGCATCAAGGGTAGAGACGGATACTCCCAAGGTGAGTTCTAAGCCACTAAGAACACGACCGGTGAATGTTACTAGTAATGTACAGACACAAACAAGAACTAGGATTAGGGGTACGGCACGTTTCACGCTTAAAAACGACTCACAAAAACAGACCAATCAAGAATCCGAACTTCAACAAGAGCACCACGACCACACTGATCGTCATTACAGACCTGAGACAGCGGCCTTCAGCGACCTCTCATCGCTAACTGCTGTCGATTTTGCTTTCAATGTACATAATGCTAACCACGGCGGTAGACGGTCTCGTCCACGCACCACTAACACTGTAGTTATACTTGCACCCACTAGCACCACTGATACCTTACTATCTACTACAACAACCCCACCTTCATCAGCAACAACACAAGAAACAATCAAAACGGATTCACGTACTCTAGCACGAAAATATTTGGAAAATTCACAGTTTGGTAGCAGTAGACGCCGACCGACGACAACTACCACGGTTAGGGACCAAGGTGTAAATGTTAGGGTTAGGTCAACTACCGAAGGACCCAAAGTGACCAAGTTACAACGCATATCTTATCGTCGTTTGCGGCCGGTTAATATTGCTACCGCTACTACCACAGCAAATGTAAATGAAGCAAGTCGAGTGCAAACATTCCAAGGACGAAGCACAACGCCATTGCCATATCGACGAAGAAATGAAATTGATGCCACCAATTCAGATGATGAGGATGAGGAAAACATTAAACTATCAGAGAGTAATATATTAGAGAATAGTGATTTGAATCGTGCCAATACCAATGCCATTAAGGGTGACTCAAAGAACATTCCTAAGAAAGTCATCAAGAGAATTAGATATACTACTCCTAGTACAACCACAACAACTAAACTAGAGGAAGATGTGACAAGTGCCATCACTGAACAAGTAAACGAGGATATAAGTGAAACATCTTCATCATCTACTACTACTGCCAGTAGAAATAGCACAGAACCAAACATAATTATTAGAACCAGAGTTATTTTAAGAAAGGTAACATCAACTACTCCTATTTCTACCACAACAGCAGAGGTTGTTGAAGAGAAAACCACAGAGAACCAGAGAAGGTTCAGAATTATAAAACGTATTAGGCCCACACCATCAACAACTACAACTGTTGCTGATGAGGAAATTACAGAAGATGTAGCACTTCCTAAAACAAGATTAATACCTGTATCAAGCAATATTTACAATCCTTTATCTGCTAGAACAGAAAAACAAGTTTTTTCTACAGAAACACAAAGTACAACTACTTCAACTACCACTACAACTGAAGCACCGAAAATAGAAGAGTCAGAAACAATTGAGCCTGTGGAAGTTACAGATGCACCCATTGAAAAACCAGATAAAAGTTATGATGATCTAACTACTACTGAGCCTATAACTGATATTCCAGTCAGTTCAAGTACTGCTTCAACTATAGCATACACCAACAAAATATACAAGTCCGCTGATGCCAGACCTAAGTTAGATTTGAAATCACGAGGATTTACTGCTTCTTACGTGGAAACCACTACTAAATCAACGAATCGATTTGAAGTTAGATCAAAAAAGCCATTTGTTTTACGTCCAGTTAAAAGTGAAGCAATTGAGGAATCTAGGAAGGAGGATATTGACGATGTAGGATATGGCACAGTAAAACCATTTAAGAGGTTGGAAAAGTCGATTCTACGAACACGACCACGATTTGGTTTGACTAGAAATGATGATCTTGATAATGTGAAGACAATCAGCAGTACAGTTAGTAGTTTTAGTAGATCACCTTATAAATTTACCAAGGGTACAACTGAAACTACTGTTGATGATGACGGTGGTCAGGAGGAAGAAGATGATGTCTACGTTGAGGAGAATGAAGAAGACAAGAGTTCCGAAGAGAAGTTTGATGATTACACTGAAGAAAGTGAAGAAGAACAAGATAGATCTTTCCCGTTAAAGTTTAATCTAGCTAATAGAAATGAAAATCCAAGTTATCCAGATTTATCCACTCGTAAACCAAACACGCCATTCAATCTCAATAAAGCCACAAAACAATTGAAAGCGACTACCAGAAATGGATACAAACGATTTACAAGCACAACTCCTTCAAGTATCACTGCTGATTTAGCTGACATTAATGTAGAGGCATTGAATCAACGTAACAAACAATTATTTACGAAAGCCAGAAAAATGAATACTCCATTTGTTGGCTCAACTACTCTAAACACAGCAAGTGCGACTAGTTCAACAACAGTTGAGTCAACAACGAATGAAATTGAACCAACATCAGATTTTACCACTGATAAGTTGGACATTACTACATTTAGCAATGAAATTGAAACTTCCGATAAACCTGCTTTTACTGAAGTGCCAACAAGAACTACAAGTGATAAACCAACAACATTCTATCATATCTTTGCTGAAACTGAATCATCTGAAACTGAAAACCAAGAAACACTTAATTTATTAGATGGAGAAATACTAAATAACTTTGAAAAGTTGATAGAAGTAAACCGAATTGTAGAAATTAATGGAACTGAAAATAGTCCCCAGGTAGATCATCTTGGTGTTATCAACCGTGTCACTAATATTGAAGTAGTAAATGGTGAATCCGATCAACCTCAGAAAAGCGAGTTGCGGATAAATATCAGTGGGCCTAGAATTGAAACTGAATATTTGAATCCTTTAGCTAACACTCGTCAAGATCGAAAGTTTGAAATCTATGGTGATAGCAAAGTTGTCAACTTCACAGATCAGAATCCAGAAATTATCAACGCCAAGGCTGTGGAAATAATTCCCAATCAAATTCAGATTGAAAGCAAATCCAATGTTAAGACCATTACACCAAGACCTTTATTTTTTAACGAAGTATCAACTATTGCCTTAGAAGGATTGTTTAGAACTGAAGCACCAACATACGCCGATATTTCCAGCGGCGAAAGTAAGGATGGTGATGAGCTCTTAGAGACTGAGCATACTAAATACGTGAACATTAAGATTTTGGATCAGGATATTGTACGTGCTCAGAAAGCAATTATTGATCCAAAGGCCAAATTTGTGCCGTTTAAGATTTTTGCAGATGAATCAAGTGACGTAAAAGCTCAAGTCGTGGAGGTTGCTAGAAATGATAAGGAAGTTATAAAAATCGCTCCAATTGCGGTGGCTGTACATAAAATGGAAAAAAGTGCTTAGGATGTAAATGAGAACAAGTCTATTCAAATTAGGAATGTTTGTGCTAGTCAAACCTAAGATACAATAGTTTTTTTTAAGGTAAACACAAAGTTCGGTTAGAGCAAGATTTGGTTTTAAATGCAAAGATAACTATTTTTATTAACAGTAGTAATATTAACGGATACATAATTTAACAATACAAATATATTTTTAATCACAATCGATTTATTCCATTTGTTAAAATAAATTTATTAGATTTTTAACGGTTGTTATTCGTTTGAATTTTGATTAATATTGAGATCCAATTATTTTCTTAATAAAAAATGATAGGAAATTTCAATTGAGAATAGAAAGCATTCTCAGTTACTATAACTAATGATTGATTGACGCGTTCTATCGCGGACATAAATAGAAAACGTGTCTCCCGTCTCCAATCAACCATCACCTGACCTGAATTTGCGAGTAATTTTCATATCAAGTCCACCATGTTGCGTGAAAACTCACCTTTGCAATCAAGTGTATATATGTAAAGATTTCGAAATGAGAGAACACAAATTTCCTGCGACTATTTTGCATTTAAAGCAATTATAATATTCACGCTGCCATACTGCTTTCTAATCACTGGATTGCTTGTGAAACTCGCCATATAAACACCATGTTTATTTATACATATCCCAAATACTTGTGGAAAGCACGCCAAGCCTCAGAATTGTATATGTACATAGTGAAAAGTTGACTTTGTCAAATTGAAGCTAATTGCGCACCTCACCAGCACCTGTTGTGGAAAGTCTCGTGCTTGTTTCTCATGTGAATGTTTTTTCAGACATCGAAACACCCACTGATGCCACTTGTTATCACACTAACCAAGTTTTTCTTGCTGTAAACAGTAGTGAGTTTCTTAACATTTTACTTCAGAGACCAATCAACTAATAATAACTATACTAAAACCAACTTTAACTATTTTTGTTTATGCTCTATTGACTATTGTAAACGTTGAGGAACCATTGTACGTAATTAGTGCGTAATCTATTGGCGTCTACTTCATTTTAACAATAACAATTAGTCTCTTAGTTACATGCACTTAGTCGTAAAACTAACGTAATTACTGTATTGTTTATCGACATTGTAAAATTGTTGTTAGGCCAGTATGTGCAAGTAATCGTTGCTAACAAAACGTGTACATGTTGTTGTTCAACTAAGAATACATGTTAAATATATGTTGTATTTATATGTAACTGAATCTTCTTTTTTCTTGCCACAACTACTGAAGCAGATCGATGCTAATGGGCAGGTGTATGAAGACTTAATTAACTTTCACTTTCGGTACGCATATAATTGCTAATTTCATCAGATGTCTCCTAAGGTTGGCATGACGTCTTGCGGCAAGAATGCCGACAACGAAGATGCTTCGCTGTGTTAAGTTGAGAATTCAATATGGGCGCGATTAGCTATAATAATCTTCTGTAGTAAATGTCATCGAATGGAATGTGAAATGTCTATAGAACCCACATGCATTGTGTGCAAACATCCCGAGTTTAAGACACAAATTAAAGTCGTGACATTTATTTTTGCTAAGAATTCAATTGAATTTAAATTGGTTATTAATGAATGCTCCACCAATTTATAATATTACTACTTCGGATACTTACCTTGACTTACAATATGTGACCATTTCAAAGTTGTCTTTATTTTGATTAAATCATAACAGAAATTGGTACAATCTTAATTATTTCTACACATATTTTACATTTGTCTGTCTGCTTTGTGTCTTTTAATACTAATCTAACAATAGTATACTAATCAGTTTCTACAATTATAGAGATCAAAAAGACCTGGTATTCGCTTCCGGCCAGAAAACCGTCGAACTGGCACCTTACCACTGCAGACCACATCCTCACCGTCTTCGCCGCGCACTAGTCTTCGTACAAGACCAACGCGAAGACCCGCACTCACCAGGACCACGGTCACAACTGAAAGTCCAGGTGCGTATTATATCTTTTCGCGTTTCTAACAAACGAGCCGGCGTCGAAATTGACCCCCACTTTTGCCATGTTTATCCAATTCGTTTTGGTGCATGCCTCGTGCTTCTTGCAACACTTGCGGTTTTGTTCATTCTCCAATTGGAAATACTAGCTTAGTACATTAATCGACGCTATTAGCAATGTTACAAAACATCCAACAGACCGTGATTATTCTCTTTGTTTATTTGTGCGTGAAATGCACAAAAGAAAAAGCGAATAATTGAATAAGATAATACAAAAGTTGTAAATAGTTTATGGCATTTAAATCACAAAATCTTTTATTAATATTAATAATAATTACTTAATAGTCACTGTTTTAATTGCAGCTTCTACTTTGGAAGGAATTCGAAATCCTCCAAGGGTGACAAATCGTTTTAGAACAGTAACCAGAAGACGTTTTCTTGTAACAACCACTTCTTCAACTCCTGCAACTTCTTCAACTTCAACAGATGGAATTCGGAAGGCACCAAAATTAATCCAAGATCAAAGTATCGAATCAACTGTTGAATATTCAAAGGAAGATCACACTGCAGAAGAAACCGGACCAGAACAGAGCAAAACTGCAGAATTGGCTCAAGTTGCTCAGGTTTTGAATGATATACAGAAAGCACCACTTCCAGCCACACCTAAAGCTCATACTGATCGTGAAGTCCGTAAATTCCAAACCCAAACAGCTAATAGTATCCTGACTAATGACAAATCAATATATTCTCTGTCCTACGACCAACAATTAGAAAGGGTTGAAATTTCATCACCTCGTCCATTCTTACCTGTATCTTCCGTTATTCCTCCGCCTGGAACTGCTACTACAAGACGATTTAAGCGTCCCAAAGCAACTCTTGCTCCAACAATTAAACCCCCACAACCTCAAATATTCGAGAAGCTTCCTTTTGGTGTGCAAACATACACATACAAGCCTATAACTGACTATGACTACTACGATGATGGAAATTCACGTATTTCAATCCCTGAACATAGCAAAGTTCTAATTCATAGTTCAGGTGTTATTGAGTGTCTCGACCAAGGTAATTTTCCACATCCAGTCAGCTGTAAAAAGTTCATTTCCTGCGCCAAAATGGAGACTGGTGATGTACTCGGCTGGGAGTACACTTGTCCAAAGAATCTGAGCTTTGACCCAATTGGCGGTATGTGCAATTGGTCCGCCGGTCTGGGGTGTAATGAACAATAATTCCTTGCTGGATAAACAGCAGCCATATGTGCAGAAATGTTAATTTTATGTAATATAAATAAAACATTATCTCTATTTAGTAACATACATTGCAGCTATTTAATAAATAATTTTAATGATTGATTTATTTATTATATAAATGGTCAGTTTAAAATTGTGCAATTGTTATAATTATTTGAGTATAATTATAATTAATAGGAGAATCTTTTGTAAAGAAGTAATTTCTAACAGACATTTTTTTTTATAGAAAATTAGTAAATATATTAAAGGTCATTACTTTATTTTGTGAGTTAATAATAAATAAGGATAAGATCTTTTGGAATATTTCAAGGTTTATTGTAAAGTTTTGCTAAACATTACATAATTATCATTTACTAATAGAATGCTTTTTGACTTAATAAAACTGTTAAGTTCCTGCAGTTTGCATCAGCTGGCCAATCGCACACTTCCAGGGCTTGATTGAAGTGCAATCCAGAAGGACAATCCTTCTCCCAGTTGCCATCATTAGCACAGTGGCAAAACTTAGTGCAATCATCAGGGAATGCCAAATAATTATTACGTTTAATTGAGAACTTATTGAGGCATATATCGCTGCAAGTACCAGTTGGAAGAGGTACTTCAGTTGGCTCAGAAGCTACAGATGATATTTCGAAGCTAACTGGAGCTTCATCACATTGAGCTTTTTCAGGCCAGTCACAAGCCTTAGTGATTGGGTTAAAGTGAAGATTAGCTGGGCATTTTCTTTCCCAGTTTCCGTTCACAGCACAATGACAATACTTCTCGCAGTTTCCAGGAAATGGAATCATAATTGAGTTGTCATCATAATAGACAGCTGAACATGCGTTTAAACATGCATCACTGACAGAAGGTGCTTTGGAACTTTCGGGCTTAGCGGTTGTTGGTAGTGCTTTGCTTGAGGAAGCTGAGACATCTACACATTGAGCCTTTTCAGGCCAGTCACAAGCATTGGTGATTGGATTGAAGTGAAGATTAGCTGGACATTTCCTTTCCCAGCTACCGTTAACTGCACAATGGCAGTACTTGTCGCAGTTTCCAGGAAATGCTATCATAATTGATTTTATTTTCGAATAAACAGAGCATACGGAATTACAGTCGTTGGTACCTGAAGGTACTTCAGTAGGTGCTAGTGGCACAGTGATATTTTCCGAAGAAGAACCTGATACAGCTGTAGTTGAAGATGGGCGAATATGACAGACAACATTCTTCTCCCAGTCACAATTGCCAGTATCGGGATTGTAGTAAAGTCCTTTCGAACATTCCCGAATTGTAATATTACCATGATCGCAATCGCAATAGTGTTGGCAATCGATTGAGTTGAGAGTCTCAAAGCAGGCGGATGGACCACAATCGAAATAATTGCAACCGTTTTCACCATCTTTAGAACTATCAGAAGGTTCGGTAACTTCACTGTTGTCAGCGATAGAATCTTCTATACATCCAGCTGCTTCAGGCCAATCACACACTTTGGTCAAGTTGTTAAAGTGAAGATTAGCTGGACAATGCTTTTTCCAGTTTCCATTATTAGCACAATGACAAAACTTGCTACAGTCACCACTGTAGGGTATATAGAGGTTTACGACAATTGGGTCATCAGGAGGGCAAATTGTGTCGCACACAGGCTCAGCAACTGGACCCAGGGCAGCAAAAGCTACCTGTGCGATGATAACCATGTACACAACTTGAAAGATGACTATGGAATTAAATAAATATATATTTAAAATGAGTACAACATACTGAAATCTTTTATTCACCTCTCATATTAAAACTAGTCGTGCCAGTAGCAAATTATAAATTTTACTGAAGTAATATTCTTGAAGCTTGTTAGCTCAGAAATATCGGTTAGATTAATCTCACACAACATTTTATAGTTTTAGCAGAGATAACAATCAACGTAAATTGCAGATGATGTATCTGTTATCAGTTAGAAATTAAATATTGAACGCAGATTGTTAGGAATTTAATGACAAATATTTCAATCAAGGTGTAATCCCTTTGCGTAATTATAATCTATCTAGAAATCATAAATCAATGATTTATCTTAAAATAACAAGTCAGATTAAATTGGATTGTATGATTATATTAGTGCCAATGTGATTTAAACTGATGAAAACCGTATGATGCATAAAAGAAAAATCATGGAGACTATTAGACATTAGTGTATTTTAATTACGCAGTTGTTTATACAAATATTCTAGACCTTTATACATATGGCATTCAATATTAGTATAAATTAGTATAAAATTGTTTCCAACTAATGTTAACTTGATCTAAACCATATTAAATTCATTTAATTATTCTTCAAAATAAGCAGCCAAAACTTAAGTTGCTGCAGTTTTGTTACTTCATACTACATTGCTAAATTAATTTTAGTATTACCAAGACGAACATTAAGTTTCTATTTGTATGTTTCTTAGTTATCTAAGTGAATATATTTAATATTGCAATAATAAGTCTAATTCTATAAAAATAATCTACCATAGCAAAATCAACTGAATCATCCTTCAAAATTGCAAACACAAATAATAACGCAACTGTTCCGTGCACTTTAATCAAAATGCTTGACTTTATTAACATTGCATTTACCTTTATACCAGATATGATAAAGTGTACAAACAAAATGAGTAATTTGGGAAATAATTTCCTGCTCGCATTAAGTAACTTCTACAATTGATTAGAAGACTGTCTGCAAAAATCTTATCTGCTCTACCTCTGACTTGCAATCAACTTTTGTGATTACAAACGAAAACAATGGACATGTTAGATATAAAAAAATATAAGAGTACAATGCGTAAATCCACAATAAAATGTTCCTTCAAAGCTTTGCAAAAGTTTGTCATTGGCACCGCAATTGCCATTGCTTGTTATTTTATTTGTTGACTTTAGCCCAAATGGTAAAAAAAATGTTCAATTATAACACGAAGGGTGTACTAATTTGTTTTGAATTAGTTTTAAATAATTTGAAAAAACAACCCTGAGGTCAGGATTTTTTGCTATTTGAAAACCAATTTGCATTAGTCTATTTTTATTTTATAAGCTCTAATTGAGTTGCTTTTAAATTTTTAAATAGATTATTTGTGTAATCAGGGGTCGGCAACCTACAGCTCGCGGGCCATAAACGTCTCCCAACAACCTGTTGTATGGCCCGCCAGAGCACGAACATAATTGAAGAAAAAAAACCAACTTACAGCGCGAGCGTGCTGAGCCAGACTGCTGACAAAAATGTGCGGCTTAGATTAGAAATAATTGTTTTCTTTGCTTTATCATCTACTTTGTCGGTTAATTGTTCACGTTGTTTATAAACATGTTTATAAAATGTTTATAAACATTTTATAAATCAATATTAAGTAAGTTAAGTTTCATAATAAATATTAAACACTTCGCGATCACACTCAACGATACATTGAAAAGATTGTTTGTTTGAAGTTTACAGCGCTACACAAACCTTTGCGGTCAGAATTGTAGGTTGTGGCGAATATTTGAGGCTAGGTCACGTTATATTCATTTTCCATAAATATCAATTCAAATAAATAGTAATGCTTTGCAATAATTTAAGGCACCTGATATCAATTGCAAATCCCTTCAAATCGTACCAATGTCTATCAACAGTTGTAAAACCACTTCAAACAGAACAAAATGCAGGTATTAATTTTATTCATTGTTTATGTGGTATTCTGATTATTTTGCAAATGTTTTAGATGCTCATGAATCAAAAGGGGTGAACATTCTGAAACATCCAGATTATTTCCAAGTTCACAACTTGTTCACAGTTAAAGATTTATTCAATGCCAGAGTTCACTATGGTCATAAAGTCGGTTCTCTCAATGAAAGAATGCTGCCATACATTTATGGCTCTAGATTAGGCCACACTATATTTGATTTGGACAAAACTGCAGAATACCTAAGACTTGCATTAAACATTACAGCTCATGTAGCTTATAGGGAAGGCATTATTTTATTTTTTCATCGAGGGGCACAAAACATGCACTTAGTAGAAAAGACTGCAAAAGAATGTGGAGAATATGCTCATACAAGATTCTGGAGAGGTGGTGTTTTTACCAATGCTGATAAGCAGTTTGGTGCTGTAACCAGATTACCTGACCTATGTATTTTTCTAAATACTCTAAACAATGTGTTGCTGCAACACACAGCTGTGAGAGATTCAGCAAAAATGTCTATTGCCACAATTGGTATAGTTGATTCAAATTGTAATCCAAATCTAATTACTTATCCAGTGCCTGGGAATGATGATTCACCAGCAGCTATTGAACTCTATTGCAAATTGTTTAAAGCTGCAATTTTAAGAGGGAAAGAAAAGAAAAAAGAAGATTTGCAGAAATAAACATTTGTAGTATAGGAGTATTAAATAAATCTAACATTTACTGATATTTTATGGGAATTATTTATGATTTACGTGTGCACATCGGATATATTTGTTAACACGTTTGGGACGAGGCAGATTTTCGAGGTCTGCGCTTCGTGTAGTGCAAGCCTCTGTGGGAGATCACATTGTCCTACACATCCTCAACGCGTTAAATAATCTGGAGTAATATAAAATAAAAGAGCAGTTCTCTTTTATTTGGCATTATCAAATGAAGCATGGCGCAAATAAGAATTTTCTACAGTGTGTTTTCTAAATAACAAGTTAATTTTCCTCTTATTTGTTTTATGGAACAATTAAGGCGGCCGCAAATTACGATGAAAATAAAAGTTTTGCGCAAATAGTACAACTACTCATTGACACATTAACAATGCATGCTAAAATACTCAGGCGGAGACTTATCCTAAACTAATTACGTCCGGGTTCTAAAATTTTCCAGGTTACTCTTCATTGCGCTGAATAATAATAGGCTGGTAGCAAATCGCTTTCACACACTTTCAAAGCCAACAAATAGCAATTTTAAAACAAAAGACAATTGTATATATCTACAATATATCTTATTATTTATATTACATAAGTGGACACCTAAAAAAATCAATTATTAATATGACATATATGTATATAACATACATGTGGTTTTAATTTAGACAATAACCATCCTGACTGACTCCCGCAGTTCGGTTAAAACTCTATTTATATACAGTCTCCATATCACCATTAAGTGATTTTTGTATATAATTTAAATCTATCTAAAGCGTCCCAAAATTAATAATTTCCTGAATCCAGACTTTACTTAGTCTTAGCTTAGTTTAGCATTATTTTGTTTTCTGTGCAGGTAATATGAGGGATAAAATGATGGGAGCTCAAACACGTATAGTAGATTGTTTCTTCTTATTCTTAGAAATCGGTAAAATTTTGAGAATGTTTAAAACTGTGGATATCTGCAAAACTAAGGAAATCAAATTTAAACAATTTATTAAGTATATAATTGAGTGTGGTCAGAAGGTATTTAATATTCATGAATTATACGTGTTATCAAAATATTGAAACGAGTTTGAGACATCCAAATATGTCTAAATACTATTGCCCTCTTGGTTTTGCTCACAAATTTCAGATTTCTTTACAGCACATGGTGGAACATCAACAATGCATCAAGTCAATTTCATTTAACATTAATTAATTAACTATTCATGAAAACACTATTATTATGTTTCAAATGTTCCGTTTGAAAAGAAAACAAATTACAATTAAATTAGCGAAATTTTACTCATTAATGCACGTAAAAAGCAAGATTGCATTTTAAAAGACTCTGATAAAGAATCAAAGGACGAATTCAATATAAACATAACAAATCTGAAAAGTTGTTTGGATAGTTTGGTTGCTGCCTGTCAAAAAGTTATTGTGTTTTCACGGAGCTTGCTTCCGAGTTGTTTCCAGCTGAGTAGAATAGTTGGCTGCGTGTTGTAATTGTATTGTTGATGTGGTTCAAGTTATAGTCAGCTGTAAAACTATATAGTATTAATGTTTATTTTCTATGATTCAACCTATGACCTAGATGTGAGATGATATATGGTTTTAACAAGCAAACAAACCTCCACAATGAGTGATTTTATTGCTGATGGTGAGCCTTCATTTAAGGATCAGGATTTAATTGGAAATGACCTACAATCTCATGAATTTCTTCTAAGCTCACTACTACCCAACTCTGATGCATTATACAGTGATGATGACATTAACTGGGCTTTTAATGATCCCCAAATTTACACAAATAATCCAAATAAAACAGCATATGCTCAACAGTTACAAAGAGACAAAGAAAATGAGAAAAATATCTCCATAAGCATAAATGGAACCATTATTAACACAAATGCAATTACATCCGATATATTATTAGCAAATGATGTATTGACATTAAGTCCAAAACATGAGATTGATCCTCAAACAATATATTTAAATCCACATGATGCACAGGAATTTGCAGACACTATTTATCAATGTGAAAGTCAGAATTTATATTGTGATATCAATGAACAAATAGAGCTGGTTTCAGCACATAAATGTAAATTGTGTGGCCAACTATGTGAACATTATTATGATATTATCAAGCATATCGAAATGGTACATGGGGCTTTAACCATACAATCAGATTCTGAGAATTTCAAATCAAATGATAAAGAAGATGAAACAGCTACAAAAAATCTGTATTTGTGTGGAAAGTGTCATTCAAAGAGTATTGCATATGAAAGTATTGAGCAACTGAAACAGCACATGATTAATAGCCATAATTTAGCCAATAGAGATTCAAATCAGACTGCCAATTCATCAAATGATGATTTGCTAGATGAGGAATTACTGAAGAAAATGATACACAATCAAGAAGTTGCTAATAAGAGGGTAAAATGTATGATTAAAGGCTGTGATAATAGTTTTGCAAGTAGAGAAGTAATGCTGGACCACATAACATACCACACAGAAGGCATGAAAAAGAAGTTCAAATGTCCAGTCTGTGATAAACTTTTCTTCATTTGGCGAACTTGTCGAGCGCACATATGGAAAATGCATAAAACTGATGTTGGATTGTATGAATGCACAATGTGCAATACTTTTAAGTGTCTTGCACCCTGTAAGATTCTTTAATTTTATCAATTATGTGTTCTTATATAATATCATATTTTAGATGATTTATTGGTTCATATGAAAATCCACAGTAATCCTAAAAACTTTAAACCCTTTCTGTGTTCCACATGTGGTGTGCAATTCAATCGACTAGCGGAGCTACAAAATCATTCAAAAACTCATCTGGTTACTAAATCTTGGGATGTAAATTGTCCCAAATGTGATAAACCCTTTGCCAATAATAAATATCTCAAAAGACACATTCAATCTGTACATGATAAATATAAACCATTTGTGTGCAATATTTGCGGACATAAATGTGCCAGGAAATCCATGTTAGATGTAAGTAAACCAACATTAGTAACATTAAGTCAACATTAGCATTTTTACAGTTGCACTTAAGACAACACACGGGTGAAAAACCTTATAAATGTGAACTTTGCGACTTCAAAACTGGAGATCATAATTCGTTTCGAAGGCACAGCCTACGTCATTCTGGAGTAATACCGGCAATTAAAACCTTTTCAAATTATTATATCACGAGTATACTTTTAGCTAACTCAATACAAGTGTCAGTACTGTGATTATACAACGATCCAAAGCAATCCATTAAAGATCCATATGAAAAAGAAGCACCCAGGAAAAGAAGGAATATTTAGTTGTCAAACATGTTCCTACAACACTGTCAGTGAAAAGTTATACAAACAGCACATTGAGAAACACATCAGTGATAAACCATCAGAAAGTATGTTAACACTACAACCTCAAACTTATTCAAATAAATAATTTTAATTCCAGATGAGACCAATCAAATGGACCAAACAGTAAATTTAACTGTGCCAAACGCTGAAGACGAAGAGACTCAAATAGGTCTATTTCCTGATCACCCAGAAGACACTGTTGATACTGGCGGTATAACAATTCCCGCAATAGAAACGAACTAATCACTTATTGGTATAGCGTACACTTTAGATAAGTCGTCAATTGAATAAACTTATATTCAAATAATATTTCATCACTTAAGAACTTGTGTTCTAAACGTAGACAATATTTTACAAGGCCAATTGTAGAGTGAATAATTAATCAGCCACAATAAAATTAAAATCAAATCCCGACTATAGGTTTAGGACGCGTTTTGAATATAATCTTCCTCCTAATAATTGTCTGCACGATAAATTCAGTATTATTTGCTAATTTTCCACGTTTTAACAAGGCCAATGGTTTCTCCATCATCATTTCCTGTCCAAATAACAGGTGATGCCCGATAATTAACAGTGGCGTCCCAGTTTTTGTAAAGTGAAGGTCGCCAACAAATTGCGTCTCTAGAGACTCTCCATTTGGGGATTTCAAATCACCTTGGAGTTCGATAATTGCGTAGTTGTCTTCCAGTTGAGCAGATCTGCAGCAAAAATAAAAATGCTAGTACATACTAATAAATAGGTGAACACTTCTAGAAATTTTACTCTTTCGAAAATTGATATGGCTAGCAGGTAGGTAAGATCTTGGATTTAGGTATATCGGAACTTTTTAAACAGCGGATGCTTGTTGACATTATTCGATGATCGTTTGGATTCGTAGTAAACAGCGTCATCTGCTCCAGACATAGATCCCATATGTCCTTGTCTTCTGTTTGCGAAGCCACTTCGAGGCGCAACTTCTCCAGGAATTCGCTCATCTTCACAATCAATGTCACTCGCAGCAAGAACCTTTAAAATGAATATAACGTGTGATCAATATAACGTCAATTTGGATTTGTTTCAAGTCAATTCTGAAACTTATCTATCTATCTATCTATCTATCTACCTGTTGTAATAATTGTCCTTGCTCTTCTCTGGTTTTATATAACATATCAAGCTCCTCCTCCATTCCAGCTAGTTTTGTAATTACTTTATAACTGTAACCCTGGTTAACTAAAAATCTCTGACGCTTCCTCGAATAATTCATCTCCATTGTGTCTTGAGACACCAGCGTGTAGAAGAATGCGTTGTATACTTCGGCAATAGCACCTTTCTTTGCTCTCAGAATTCTTCCCAAACGTTGTGCCTCTTGTCTTCTTGATCCACCATGTGAAGATATCTGAATCAAGACATTGGCTTCTGGAAGATCGAATGAGGTATCTGCCACTTTACTGACAAAAATTGTGTTGACTTTCGGATTGAATTTAAAGTTCTGAAGAATCTGAATACGCTCGCTTTGTGAGGTTGGACCATAAATATATGGTTTATTCATCTTGATGGCATAATGTTTTAGAGCAAATACATTATCGGAGAAGACAATAGTCTTATCACCTCTTCTTTCATGATATTTGATAAGGTACTGTGTTGCTCTGAATTTATGTGGATTCATAACATACAACAAGAGACGTTTGCTTGTGCGGCAAACAAGGTACTCTCTATAAAATTCCGGAGTCATAGGACACCAAACCTCTGCGCATTGCACTCTTGCAATGTATCCTCTCTTTTGCAACTCCAACCAATTTGCCTCATATAGCTTGGGGCCAATGAGGAAGTTCAAATCGGCAATTTTGTCATCTTCACGAAGCAACGTAGCGGTCAATCCAAGCTTGGAGTGGCTCTGGACAATAGTCAATACTCTTCTGAACATCTTCGCCGGAATTGTATGAACTTCATCAAGCACCATAATTCCCCATTCCTGCTCTTGCAACCACTTCATTGTCTGCTCTGCTTCCCATGACCTCCTTTGTGTATGTGTTATCATCGAATATGTAGTGATCAAGATTCCACAACCCATGGGTTTGTCTTTGGCTTCAGAGGTAAATCTACAGATCATACTATCATCAGCTGTACTCCACATTTTGAACTGCTGCTTCCATTGTTCAACAGAGACACCAGAGTTGCACAAAACCAACGCTCGTTTTCTTACAGTGCAGCAAGCGGTAACACCAACAAGTGATTTACCAGCACCACATGGAAGTACAATCACTCCCGAACGGGCACGTCCATTACCAAACATCTTCCTTAAACTCTTTTCCTGATATGGTCTTAATACAGCAGATGGCTTTAAATCATAATTTATATCTGGATTCACAGTATCATTGCGAAAATCATACTCGGCGAGTAACGGATGCTCTAATTCAATGCAACGTTTCTGGATTACTTCGATCTTCTCCTGATTCACCTCAAATGAAACAGTATTGAGATTTACCTCTTCTTCATCCTCATCATTATCCAGCTTATCATAGAACTTGGTAATATCATCAGGTACTGTATTTGTTTCATCAGTTGCACCTGGAGTCTTGGCATTAGCACCAAATGTTGGTGCTACTGCTTTTTCAGCAATGTTTGTTGTCAATGCATCCACTTCATCAGCAT
The DNA here is from genome assembly GCA_027575565.1 of Diploeciton nevermanni. Classification (NCBI taxonomy): domain Eukaryota; kingdom Metazoa; phylum Arthropoda; class Insecta; order Coleoptera; family Staphylinidae; genus Diploeciton; species Diploeciton nevermanni. The sequence continues at coordinate 6,522,255 of JAODIE010000007.1, forward strand.
TCCTTCTTAATCGACACTCTTGTATCACTGGATCCTTTAACAGCTTTTGTAGAATGTCTGGGTATGGACTCTCCACAAAATACTTATTGTGCTTTAATACTAACTTGACTTTACCATAGGACAGTGTGCAAAGTTCAATGAATTCAATAATACCATCAGGAACACTGGTTTTACTCAATCTCTTGAGATATTCAATAATATCATGAGTTTGCAGGCCAACACTCACAGCAGCATACAAGGAATACGCGGTAAGTTTGTACTCGTGAATAAATTCGGGTCGGCAAACGGGCTCCGATATAGCAATTAGGAAATCATGGGCGTGTTTATACACCGGTGAAAATGATTCCAGAAAGATGTGGCCATTTGGCGCAACCCATAATGGCCGTGAATTATGGTCAGCTTTGAGGATCATTTGAGTGCTATAATCTTTAGCGCCATACTCATCATCTTTGGAATTTTGGTCACTGTTTTCGGCATTGCGAGCGGCTGCCCCAGGTACAGATGCTCCGTTTTCGGGAGAATCGCTGATATCATCGTCATCCAAATCGCGCCACGCTGCTGCTGCTTCCTCCTCTTCCTTGCGACGTTTCTTGGACGATTTACTTTCTTTATATCCACCCGATCGCTTAGGCGGTCCCATGATTGTCTCTTCTGTTGCTATACCTATTACACCATATTAAGTGCGCGTACTACGCGAGTCGATGCAAACACGAGTGAAGATGCTTTGTTGGTTATGAAAATTTAAGGCAGGTGAAAAAGGAGAGAGCTGAAGGAAGCAAGTCAGAGCCTACATTATCTAATTTATATAAAATTCATTGGCACTTTTAAAATTATACCATTACATGCAACATATGTAATATGAATTATAAAAAGGAAATACAAGTTTTAAAACATTAAATAAAATACATCAACCTACGAAAAAACGATGCGCTACAAATCTCTAGAAAATATTTTCATTTCGCAAAACCTGGACCATAGTATAAAACTAAGTTGAACTAAACTAACAATCATTGCTATCTAATTGGTTTTTTTATTTCAAATACTCAATTGTTTTAATGCATATTCAGTCAATATTATTGATAATTCTCTAAATTGTGACGTTAGGTTGTGAAACGCGCGCGCTTTCAAGTGCTCGGAAAAATTCCATTTAAAACGCAAAAATGGAGGTGCACAAGTACTTACAGCTTAATTAAAATCGACATCTTCACCTTCTATTTTCCGCTTCATTAAAAATGTAAAGGGATTTCCGAGGAACTCATCTACATTTATTTCATTCGCAAGGCCTCAACAAACTTCACTCCTTGACTTTGACAAAACTACATCCACATAACCAATAAAGTCATGCACTCGAATCTACAGCTTTAACGGGAGTGAATCAACGAATAATAAAAGTTTCGTATGGATCAATGATTCCTTACTATGTATTATACGCAACGAAGATAGAATTCAATTCATTAGCATTGATATGTCACCACGTGTTAGCCACTTGGATAATGAGCAATGTCGCCAATGCACAAGTTTTGCTGATTATATGAAAGAAAGCAAAAAGAAGTTAAACGAAGGCAAATCAAAAGGGGACACTGTAATATATCCTTATAATATACAATATTGTTTATTATATTTCTTATAATTGTCTTAGGCATCAGGTTCAAGAAGAACAGATTGTCCTCTTGATAAGGATGAGTTAGGTGAAAAATCATGGGGTTTACTACATACAATAGCAGCCAAATATCCAAATAAACCAACTGATGCAGAAAAGAAAGATATAAAAACATTTTTCAATGTGTTTGCAAAGGTTTATCCATGCACTCACTGTGCTGAAGGACTCAGGGATGAGTAAGCCTGCTACACTTTTAAACTTCTTGAATACTAATTGTTTTGATATATATTTTCCTAGCTTGAAAGAACATCCAATCAAAGCTAATAATCAGGATGATTTAAGCAAATGGTTATGTGAATTGCACAATAGAGTTAACTTAAAGATAGGCAAGCCCGTTTTTGATTGTTCCAAAGTTCACGAACGGTGGCGAGATGGATGGAGAGACGGATCGTGTGATTAACGTTAAGTTTGATTAAGCAGTAGCAAATATTATAGGCCAAATAAACATCAACTTGTTGCACCCTAATACATTATTACCATCTTAAATGAAGTATTAGCCAACTGGCCGCAGAGGTGTGAATACTTCGTAATCCGCGACTCGGAAGTAATAGTCACCCATTAGCACGGATTGCGAGGCACCTTCACCGTCGTACGTATGAGGAAGGTTTGAGTAGGAATCCATGTTGTTGTTACAGTTGCTGGAAATGAGTAAATCTGCCCCAGCCCCAAAAATTGGTCCAAAACTTAAAATATGATTAAAGAAAACAGTTAAGAAAAAGAAACAATTGAATTCATACATGTTCCAAATGTCCAAAACTTACTCAGGATGATAACAAATCGCCACTGTTTTCTTCTTTATGTGAAACTGACTTGGTGGCACATCCTTTTGATTGCATAGGGTGAATAAGAATGCTTTATCTGAAGTAGCATAGTGATGACTTTTCCCTGGTTGGGCTTCCCAAGCAGCATCACTGAATCCGCCACAAATTTCTCCTCGTGATCCCAAAACCACCACAAAAATTGGTGCCACTCTATCACAATGTCTATGGAATGTCGATGCGGAATATCCGTGCGTACTCGCTCTATAAACCAACTGCCATGCTTGTTTTGGATTGGCAAACCATGCGTTTAATACCCTCTGATAGTGACTTTTATTCTGGCCTAATATTAGTGATCCTGGGAAGAGATGTTTGGAAACTCGCGGTTTCAGGCGTTGATCTTCGCTGCCTTCAGAAAATTTATTTGCTAGCGCTGCGTGTCGATATCGCTCAAGACTGAGCTCCATTGGCACAGCTCCAGTCGGTTCAACTTCTTCAGCAAATACCTGACTGTCTATCAGTAATAAACGGACGTGATTTATCACTTGTGCTAGATGTTGGCATACACGAGCACGTTCTTCTTCAGTCCAATGGATGGTTGGTTGAGTTACACCAGCTTGGTATTTTGCCCAGTTGAGTGCAGCTCTCCAAACATCTTCTTCTTCCATACATAACTAGAGGCAACCAAAAGATATTAGTAACTTCATTATTTAAACTACTTTGTTGGGAAATAATTATGCTCCTATAGAATATACATACATAATCTGAGGAAATTAATTTGATGACTGCATCTTTCTTCAGTTGCAAAAATGAATTTGTTTTCACACATTCCACTGCATTCTCTCCAATGTAGCTGATACACCTATCAACAAAAGCAGCGGCTGCTTTTCCTCCTGCAGTTAAAAAATGAATGTACAAAACTGCATCAAACATATTCATATAAATTTGATACAAAAGATTTATTCTAGTTACTGGAATTACAACAGAATTGTAAGTAAAACTTAAATTAACTTAAAACTATTTGCTTCAATAAAGTTTGATGGCATAAATTAGTTAGTAGTTGGTGTAACTCCTTGAATTAATGTAATATTATCTCCTTTCAGCATTATCCGTCCCAATTGCCTTCTATTTTTAGTCTTGACATAGTACTCTTCAGCATCGTCCAGCACCAAATTCATGTATTCGTCGAAGCCGACGATGTGCCCTTCAATTCGCAAGTTAACATTCTCGTAAAGCCATACTTGGACTCGGGAACGATTTTGGAGGTATCTGAAGATAAGGTTGATGGGCTGTACCATCACCTTTTGTACTTTTTGTGGTTTGTATGCCATTTTATCTAATAACTAATTGTTTCTACGCGGGAATAATTTTCAACGCTGGGAAAACGTTCTTAAGCGTGTCAGAAGACGCCGCATTTGAGGTTATTCAGCGTTGCTCGATGTTTTCGAAAACATACAGTGTTGCCAACAAAGTATCAAATCAAATTTGAAAACAGTATGAACAAATGTTTTTGTCTATTTTATTTTTCTTAATTATAGTAACAAGAATTTAATAAAAAATAAATAATTCAAGTTTTACTTACATCAAAAAATAAATCAATAGAAATGAAACAAAAGAGGATGCGACGGCCGGGAATCGAACCCGGATCAACTGCTTGGAAGGCAACTATGCTGACCATTACACCACCATCGCATGCAAGCAAACGCGCTATCATGAATATCTCAAATCTAGTAAAGTCTAATTGTTCTTGTTAATTACAAACCTCGCGCTCTTTCTCTCATCTCCATCGCAGCTGCCATCAGTGTACAGGCGGATGCCTCTGATAAAGTCGACGTAACATGATCCTCACAGGCATTCCGCAACTCCTCAACACCGAGCTCTTGTGCCAATGTTAACATTTCAAAGACGCCACTGTCTTGTAATAAGATCTAAGAGATGATAATACTTTGTATAAAACGCGGAATACAAATTAGTAGGAGACAAGAAATGCTTCGTACCTTTCCTGTGTACACATAAAGTAGGAATTGTTTGAAGGTTTCAGGTGGCACTTGCGGCAACCTGATTGGAATCGGTGTACCCGGTGCACTTGGCGACACTGAGCAACCCGGTATTCTGCAAATCTCACCCCTTTTTGCTGTTTGAAAACTCTTGCATCTGCAAAGATCAAAGATCTCTAGGTTTGAAGTGTTCGAGGATGCCACAGAGAGCCCAATTAATGAAAGAATGGGTGAACAAAGATAAGAAGCCAATTAAAACGAAAACTGCGTAGAATTCTGGAGGCACGAGTACAAATCCTGCTAAGAGTTTATTCAATATGATATATACTCCTACATAATTCAGTCCCAACAACTGTTATTAATAACCCTGGTAGTTGATGCAGTATAATGAAGTAGAGGAGGTCAGGTACGGTGTCGGTAATCGGCATGGTTGCAGTACGCTCCCAAAATAAAAATATGACAATATAACTAAGCTCTTCTTAAAAAAGCTAAATATTCTTTGCTTCGCGTCGTGTAAAATCATAAACGTGATTTGCCTAAAATCAAGATTGCATCAACTAAGCTGATTAGAATCCGATTGAAAAATTAATCATAACTTCCGATAATGAAGTTTGATAATCTCGAGAAAGGAAAAACAAAAATTATTTGAATCTAATTAACGCTTGAAGGAGAGATGTTTAGCGGAAATTTTACATTTATCGCCTAAGTACTGTCCTCGCCGGCGGGCGACAATTCGTGTGCAGTTAATTAACTTTTTTCGGCCACCCAGAACACCGGCCCAGTTTCACTAATTTCACAGTCATCAATAGGTATAGGAGTGGCAAAAGGGCAGCTTCCTTTCGCTCTGATTCCGCAACAAACAGACTGCAATTAACGAGCATCGGACGGGGCATTAATTAACCTTTTGGGAATTTCATCAATCGAACGATGGACGCTTTGGGCGCGTCTACATTGGACAATCAATGAAATTCCCAGGACGTCCTTTTGAACTTACTGCGATTCATGTTTTGCACAATTTGATTTCAACAAAGTCTTGTTTCAATAGCGTAAACCCTCCTTCTCTCCTACCTTGCCATTAATATCACTCGATGTGCGAATACGCGTTCTTCCTCCCTGCCCAGAATGAAGACAATATCAGCGGAGTCAGCGTCTTCTGACAGTCTCTTCAAGTCATCTAGGAGTCTGGGCACTCCTGCCAAGGCTTTATCCGCAGGAAGATTTGAGGTTCCCAAGCCACCAATGCGTGAAGACATTTTCTCACTTAAACACTCTTTGTTTGTAAACAATAGCAATTTCTATCACGATTGTAAATTACAAAAGAAAACAACTAAATGAACAAATTGTTGAATTCGAAGGTACACTGTTACATTATATGTAATTAAAAATTGCTTTTAGGTAAGGTAAACTGCGTGGACTGTTAACAACAACCATTTTTCGAAAAACTTGTAATAAGCAACACGCAGTCCGCGAGGTTAGAATTTCTGTGGGACGAAAACAAGATCGCATTCTTTCACTACCTGTTTGTTGCCCGTCTTCGTCTGGCGGTCTGCGATCTCTTCGATTCATGGTCGAGGACGCTGAGGAAGAATGATGCTGCTGATTTATACAATGTGTTTACACTTGTAGCAATTGTTTCTCATTATACATCTTTTATTACTCATAGTGCAACTATTAAAACACCTTTATATTTATATACATAATAGATAGTTTTCAATCACAATGTGCTGAAAATAATGGCATTTAAGTTTTGCAGATTATTATTGAACCGAAGTACTGTGATTTTGACATTCAGAAATTTGCAAATTTCATATTTATTTTTCCAACACTCAACCATATAATAACGGATACATAAGAGGCAACCTCATCTTGGCAAGTAATAATAAACATAATAGAGCATATTTTAAAGACAATTGTAGTTGGATCGGACGAAAATCATAATTGTTAATTTATATAAAGTTTTTCTCAAACATTGCTTAAATGTTCACTTTGTCATAAAATGAGATTCTTGAAAATGAATGCTTTTGAAGGTGCTCAAAATATCTCTATCATTGGTTCTGATTTACTTACAGACACATCTTATTCTCTGCAAGTTCGTTACCATTGTACTTTTTGCTTGCAAAGGCCTACGAGTGGGGCAGTGACAGCGAGGTGCATGTCGGGGGACGGGGGTCAAATTCTGCTGGGGGTACATTCGATATTTAGTTTCAATAACTGTTAATAACCCTGGTGGTTGATGGAGGACGTGTTCGATGTCGGTACCCGGCATGGTTGCCGCGCGCTTCGAAAATAAATAAATTGCAAATGCAAAAACACTTTTTCAATCAATTTCTACTTTACTACCAAACATGATTGTTATAATTTTAGCATTCTATCATCTTATAAATTGTATGTTCAATCGCAAAAGCAACTAATGCTATTAAATGCCCCCCAATTAAAATAATAAACGCCGGTGACAAATGATCTATTGACAAAATACTATGTACCGCAACAATCTTCTTCCATGTCTTGTTAAAGAGTTTTAGATTCGACCGATGAAAATAATCCCTCATAAAATAATCGCTTAGTCCACTCGCACGTATCCAGTTAATCAACGAATTATACCGAGGAAACATGGGATGTCCCCTCGGAAACAAATGTGTTAGATAGATTGTTAAATATGAATGTTGATCAATTGTAGTAATTCCCAGTTTTCCGTCCGTTCCAAAAAGATGTCCATATTTTACAGCAAGAAACTGTAACAAACTCTTAGTACCTATTGTTACCAGATTTTTTTTCCTCGCCATATCAAAAAAAACTTCTCTGTACTGCCAATTAAACATGATTGGCGTGTTTCGTTTATAGATAATCTCACCTTGTTTACCACCAGAAATCCTAAACTGTTTTGCGCTAAAATAATGAATTGAAATATTAAGATTTCTGTCGATGATATCTTGAACCGAAGAAATAGGCTTCTTTGTTGGCACAAAAGTCAAGGTATCAATTAATCTAGCTTCCCAACAAGAATTTACTATTAGAACAAACATTGATGTGAAAACAAAAAGCAGCTTTATTGATAAAGTTCTAGGTGTTTTCTGTTCAATTTCATTAAACAGAATTTTAACCGGTACCATCGTAGAATTCCAGAATTTTCTATAAAATCTTATTTCATTAGGAATTATCAATGTGAAAATCCTCCAAAGTATACATTCTACCAGGAAGATTCCTATAATAGTCGCCCACAAATCAGGTGTGAAAAGTTTTGCCAAGTTTGCAGCAGCAGACATCATTTCAGGTATTGGAACGAACCAGATATAAGTATCAGTTACATATGGATGAGAGAAATCAAAATCAATGACTACATTTGATGATTGAAGATACACGGAACCAATGATTATGTCACCTTTCTTATCAAACAAACGTCCAAGAAGTAAATTGTAGGTTTTGTTCTCTTGGTAATTACCTAAACTACGTGCTTCGTAAACATATTCACGTTGGAATTGTAGAGATGGTTGGAGAACTCTGTCCATTAATTGTGTATCCATGCCATCAAATTTCAATTCGGTTTCAATAAATTCCATGAATGGTGGTATTGCATTAGTTAAGATGATCACTGATGAATTCCGCCATTGTTTTGGTAACTTATTTGGAAAGTAGTTTTCATTGTTGATTTCGATTGGTCTTGTGTTTGGATTATTAATGTTTTCATATATGTAGGGAAAATATGTGTAGACTTTTGCTGATGCAGTTATAACCACTATGTTATAGATAAAACAATCATTCAGATGTACAAATAGATCTTCTAGGATTCTGGAAGCTTCTCCGGATTCTTCATTTCCCTTTAGAATTGTGTACAGTATTATAAATTTTGCACGTGAATTGAAGTAAATTGATTTGAACAATATATTTAACATTTCTCTTGATTTTATCACCAAAAAGTAAGTATCAATTATTATGTTCCTGAATTCTTTAACATTGAATCTAGTTGTGTTCATTACTACTTTATAATTTATTGTAATTTGTGATGAATTTATAAGTAATTTATTGGCATTAATATAGTTATCATCTGAGGCAATCATAATTGCTTCTGGGGTGTTTACAGATAAAATCTTTTTAATAAGGTTTACTGTACTTTGTGATATGCAAGCTTCATTAGAAACAGTTTCATTTATCTGTAATACTGATAATTGGATTAATGCAAACAGCAATAGAATGTGAAAGAGGAACATGGCTACTACATGTATGTGACCTTTCTTACAAACATTTAATACATTATTATAATATTGTTAACGAGCGTTTTATGTTCTTCAGAGTGATGACATAAACTATTAGAAATTTGTAATTTAATATTTCAATTGCAGGAAAAGTTTCATTTGGAAACTTGTTGTTATAAAAAGTCTAAAATGATTAAATATTAATATCGATATGAATTAAATTATTATTGAGTAGTAGAATTGTATTTTCAATTATATTTTCAACACAGTTGTTGTAGTCAATTGTATAAAGTAATTTCATTAATTTGTGTAAACTTTTCAGTCAGGGTTCGCCATTATTGCGGCCTCATGAGTGATTGTCATTTTGACAGTTCGGATGCCTTTAGAAAGATTGTTGGTGGAAAATAAAATAATAGGTATTTGTTCATAATGATATGAAAACAAAAGTAATGAAATTGCTGATGAAGTAGATTTTGCTTTGTCGAGACATTAAAAAAACCTCTCATTTTGAAATGACTTGGATCTTGGATCTTGGATATTTAATATTGATCGATATGAGATTCACGGCACTTGAGTAATTATAATGTGCCACAAAAACAGAATTCTCTCAAAATTTTGTGAAAACCTCTGTTTTCATTTTAATTTTGATTTTTGTGATTGACTACTTTTTGGTTACAAATATTTCCATAATGTAATTAGTATTGTTTTTATGTATTTAATACCAATTTGTAAATAGATACTAAAGAATGTGTGAAAACATAATTTGTTTGTCTTTAATGATTTGAATGTTATAAGTTATTAAAGTGAATTTTGGTGAAAAGTGCAAACGCTGATATAAAGACACCTTTTAAACAAGTGTACGGCTATAGTGATTGAATCAATTTCTGATAACCTCGCTTATAAGTATAACCATGCTTAGAAAGTCGTTGTAGCGTGTAAAAGTATGAATCTAATAATCTCTCCACTCAATGTGTTCATTTCTTGTCATTCTTCAAATGTTTACAGTTTATCTATGATACCACATGATAGCTTCTTCTTCTTCTTCTTCTTTCTTCTTTCTAGGCAATTCTGCCTGTTCTTTTAAGTCTCTAATTTTGTGTCTGATCTTGTGACACGGAGGTCCAGCTATCGGACCAACGTTTAGGAGGTCGTCCTAGGGGTCTTGTCTTCAAGGGCCTATGCGCCGCTGCCCAGTGCGTAATCCTGTCCGGGGCCATACGCTCTACGTGTTCGTTCCAGCACCGTCGCCTCGTTCTCACCCAGCGTACGACATCCTGGGTGTCGAGGTCCTTCCTGATATTGTCGTTACGAACACGGTCTCTCCGCCAGCGCCGGTCCCAAGCCCGGGTTCAGAAAGGAGGAGGATTTTAGGGATAAGGCTAGCAACCTACCGCCTGTAAAAAACGACAATGCTCAAAGAAGTCTCAACAGAGCCACATGATAGCAAAATGATGAAATAAATGGCTATTTTTCTATGATTCTTAATCTACTTGTAATTCGCCATATCATTCTTTGAGCTTATGAAGATCAATCTGGTATAGTTCATCAATTTCAGGTCCCAATTTAAATTGGTATCATCGGTTGTATACATAAATCGGATTTCAGGTACTACATGTAAGTGAAGAATGAATATAATTTTTCAGAATTGTTTAAGATACATTATTATTATGACTTTCAGAGACTACGCTTGATATTTATACAATTTATATTTGATGTGTACTTCTTACTGATATCTTCTTTAAAATATATATTTCCTTATATTGATAAAACTTTACTATAACACTTACTATTATTCAACTTGGTATAACATTTGCGGCATGTTGCTTACTTCAGTTTATAAAATGCCAAAAACGTTATACCAAGTGTTATAGTGAAGTTTTATCAATATAATGATAATCATTTGTTGGCGTGATTTCAGGTCTTTGTTATATTGCCACATAAATTACAGGTGACGAATTTGTCAACTGTGAAACAAGTCGAAATGAGATATTAATTATTATGAAATGTATGCATACCATTACGGTTATTTATTTATATTCCAACGAGTGTTACGCACGTGCGCACACGTCCTTACATAATCGAAGGCCCAACTTTCGTCAAATTGAAACAAATTGAAAGAATGGTAAGGAATGCGTCGACGTAATCATCCGAAATCATGGTTAATCACGTGGCAATAAATCATGTGTACATGTCGAAAACGTTTTACCAAGTGAGTAATAGTAAGTGTACAGTTTTATCAACATAATGAATTTTAAACACTTCGTAACCACTTCGTATCCAAAGTATTGTTGGATATATTTCCATTAAAATATTCTGATATCATTATAGATTTATACTGAATATTCTTTCTGATCAAGTATTTTGTGTAGCAGTAATAGAATTCTAAACAATATTATTTTTATGAGAAATTATTTATGAAGCAATAACAAATTGATAGAATTTCACAATAACACTTTGACATTATGACACAAATTCCGCAACTTTTATCGATTTGGTTATTGTAAAGTTGTACAATAGTCTTCAATACGTTTACTTGCAAACAATTATTTAAGTGACTAGGGAAACCCCCACGATGTTATATATTATTATAATTACCACTGTGGAACAGCAAATTTCCGATCAAGATTGTAAAAAAACGGGTTTTAAAAAATATTTGAATCGTCGATCGTTTTTTTTTTTTTTTTCATTTTGATTTTGGTGTTTGGCAGAATTTTGATTGCGATTTGGTATATTGTCTCATAACTTCCGTAATTATTTTTAGATCATTTAGCAGTCTTCAATAACAATTTGTAAATAGATACCGAAAAAATGCGTAAAGACAGAATTCGTTTATATTTAATAGTTTCGAAGTTATAAGTTCTCAAAGTGAGAATTTGTGAAAAAGTGCAGACGCTGATATGAACGTACATTCTGAACAAATATAGATTTAGAATGAAATGAAAGAATGTTCACTCGATTAAGTATGAGTTTTCTTGACGCATTTAGTTTTTGAGATTGCATTTTTTTAGTTGAAAAATTGAAACACGATTTTTATTCATTTTTGCGACTGCAATAGTTCGAATCAGTCGGTCTGCGTTCTGCGAGCAATCTTGATCTGAAATTTGCTGTTCCAAGGTGTTCACATAATTATAAGTAAGTAAATAATAAGGTTTATTACGTACATATACGGGTACTTGTTGTTGTTGCCTTCTTCAGTAGCCAATAAGCCGAAAATGTTTGATAAGCAAATAATTAATAAGTGTTAAAGTAAAAATTTAGCATAATGAATATTAAAGAGGAAGTCATATTAGTGCTATTGATATAAGGTACTTGTGTATTCCAGTAAAATTGATTGACATTCATTGTATAGTTGTGCAAAGTATAACAATGCAACCCATTAAGTCTCAATAATATTTCGATACTTCTTATTCAATTGTACGTTCCGTTCATATTTTCGCACTCTGCAAATGTTCACAATCTATAGAAACCTGGAAATGAGAAAATATGGCATTTCTATGGCATTCCATTCGCTTCCCTGCAGCATTACTCACCCCAAACTCAAACAAGTCCGAAGCAAACACAGACGCGTGTGCAAAAAATATATTAACGGAAGTGACATGTCATTTTCGCATCGAATGTTGAGGACAGTGCAATAACGTCTAGAAATATAGACTTGAGCAGACTACTAGTCGCTTAATTTGATTCGTTATTTGTAAGAAACAGAAACAATTTTCCTTTTTTAGACCAAACCATTTCATTAAAATGTAGTTCTATATGTTTTAGACAGAAATAAAATCACAACTAGACTTGAAGTTGAATTGTCAATTACTTAGCAATTTATAAATATTAATGGTTCCACCATTTAGCAATTGTAATTCCACCTAGGATGGAATACATTTCTTCGCCGCAATTGACCACCCTCTTTGCATCTTGCACTGGCTGCATTTTGCATGCATTGTCATAATCAACATGTTTCCATTCATTGTCATTCAAATTATTCTCACAAGTCTGCAATTATCTTTACGAGCGGCCTAAGTTGAAGTTGAATATTGCATGAATGCGGAATAAAACACACCCCAACAAGTGCTGTTGATTTCATTGCTTGGCTGATATTTTTTCTGCCATTATAAGAGTTTTGTTTAGATGCGACGATGAAGAATTAATCGATATGTCACTTCCATTCGTAAATGGAAAAGAAACTAAAGGATCTGATAGTTGGGAGTTTACTATTCTCATGTTAACAATCGCCAGAATCGCCCTAAATGGAATTCAGAAAATGTGCAGATGTTTATTGAATGCTCTAGTATTGTCACTGATGGTTGATATTGTATTACGTGTTGATATAGTAAACGAAGCATTCAAATGCAATAAGTAAAGAAAATAGAGACACAAAATTCAATTAAAGCAAGTAATATTTTGTAACAATAAACGATGGTATTTTATTAATAGTTCTAAAGCAGTACATTTGGTATTGATTGAAATCATCTCCTATCGTCGTAATATAAACCAAGATTTATTTCAATACTTAATGGAATATTGAAGTTTTCTTAATATAATTGATATGCCTAATTTGTGATAAATAATTTATAATAAAATCTAATAGTTTTTGAATTATTATTATAGCTTTTCCAATCTTGCAAATTATTGCCACCCAATTAGATTTTAGAGTCTGTTCTATGAGAATCAGCCCTATAAATCTTTCACCTCCTCAACCAGGAATCAAACTTAGATTTCTTACCTAACTGATACACAGATTTCAATCTAAAGTTTCTAAATTAGTAATTTTGAAAATATTTAACTAATATTTTACTTTTGCTCTCAAATTAGACTTGGATTAGCTAGTTATTAAAAGACAAATCAAATTCTACATTCTCGTATATGAAGTAATAAAACCACCCTTGCAAATTCAACACTCAAAAATTACGCTTAAGATTGTGGTAATGCTCACCATTTTCTTACCCTGCTCTTCCTAGAAAAATCTAATATAACGTCTGTTATCATAAGTTCTAAATCGAGAGAGATCTCCTTACCCTCTGCACTTTCCTGTATCGTTTCCTCACATGACTCCCCATCAGAAATCTCCCAACCCTACCTACCTACCATCACCATCCCACTACAATTACTACCTACATTTTATTTACACTTGCTGCCAATACGTGACATGTCTATGCGAACTTTGAACATGTTTGAACAGGTCACTGCAGAAGCAAATTCTCGGATCACCCACATCTTCAATCGCGCTTTCTTGGAAGTCACGTGCCTGAAAGGTAATAAGATCTGACATGAACATGAAGAACAACAAGGGTGTGCCATCGGGCTGGACTTGGGGACAGTCATTCTGCAGGTCTCCAAGGACGTCTGCAGCGTCTGGTGAAAAAACATGCGTGCAACCCTCCGAAAAACCCATATACATATTAAGTAATATTCTGGGGTCCTTATTTAAACGGTGCGGGACGTAAGAAGGGCTGTGACGCGTTGGAGTGTAATTAATTTGCGTTTGATGTCAGGACTGAACTCTGAATGCGGATGGATGGAAGTTGGAATTGGAATAGGGATGAAAATGAGAAATTGATGCAGTGCAGCAGGTTGCTATTCAGTTACAATGAAAGTAGTGAGTGTGGAATTTGTGGTTGGGAAATGTCAAGGGGCTTGCGCGTAATTTTTATGATGATTGCGTTTTAATTGACTCTATTGTGAGCATTAATTAAAGTTGCTTAATAAGGGCCTAAAAATGTGTTAAATGTGCATTATCTTGAGAAATTAAAAATACAAAATTGGCAGAAAACAGTAAAATTATAAACAAAAAGATACAAAAAGTGGCTAAACTCCATATGAGTACGCTCCAAAAATAGCAACAAACTTATTAGTTTACAATTGGAATAAGTTAGAGGTTGAAGAAGAAGAATAAGAATAAGGTGAATAAGAGTGAATATGAAAATCAACAATCGTATTCATCGTAATCAACAATCATAATTTTGCTAACTACGTATCTAGTTCTTCTAGATCTAAGAACAAAGTAAACTTATACCATATCCTCTCATGTGAACTTCCTTCTCAACATTCATAAAGCTGTGTTGTATAGCAACCAAAAATTGGATATTTCCTCAATACATTCCTCAGTATGGGGTGAATAATGCCTTCCTATCTTCTTGCACTCAACTTCCATCTCGCCAATCGAGATACAAGCACATCCTTGCAAGATAGTCACAATTCATGCGAAATTGCCTCTTGCTTTCGGTTGCTAGTACGCATAGCTCTCAAGATGCACACTGCCTCTTCTCTTCGAACTCGAATTAATACATTTATAGCGCTCATTTGAATTTCAAATCGTCTTTTCTTATATCTACCAGCATATACTTCAATGTGCATCACTTCGATACGAGGGAAATCTCAAATAGGGGTAAAAGTTTTCATTACTGCTCTCAGAATTCTCTCTAAACTTGTAACTCGCGTCTTACAATAGGAATATCATCAACATGTTACTTTTGAGCATTACTAACGAGCATTGCCATTAACATTAATAAGTTGTTTATTACAGCTACAACATAAAGCCACGAATATATATTATGCTAGGATATTCCTAGCGTATTCATTAAAGTTGCAATCGAGAAACGCTAGTTAATTCCTATCAACTTTACGCCTCCACGATTTGCACTGTGAAGCACTAGTTCAAACTACTCAGGCATGACTTTCAAAGTACGATACCGGAAACAATTCTCAGCAAACTGGTGACTTGTGTTGAAGGAGTCCTGAATATTCTTCCATTTTATACACAGGAAATGTGGTAAACTGAAATTTACCTTGTAGCGTACATTTAACGTAGGCAACTTGCGTGACGTTACGCTCTGTGAAGCACAAATTTATATTTCAATCAAATTTATGAACTTTTCATAGACATTACGATAAAAGCACTAATTCAATATACAATTGAAAATGTAGTTGGAGTTGCAGTTGCAGTTTTTAAGGAAGCTATAACTTAATTTGGTTCTTGTGATGCTTAATTCAACACTAAAGCCAGTAAACAATTTGTTTTCGTTTATCATACTTAAACTTATATAGGATCAGACTTTTGTGTGAATCATCATCAACCGCTAGTGTCTTAATGTTTTAGCAATAGTTGTGTAATTTGCTTAATGCATTCATCACTTGACGCACACAACGTGTTGATAATGAGTTTGAACCAGCAAAACTTCTGAGGTAATGAACGCGATTAGCGATGACTAGTTGTACTGGTCGATTAATAAATGTCAGGCGTTAGTGCGTGTAATTGAAGTTAAACACTCGCATTATTGTACTCGGCAGCGGCAATGACAAGCCTGGGAACGGGTTGCGTAAGTGTGCCATACCATCCGTAATGGATGCATTAAACTAAAATTGCTCTTTAATATTCTATAATCGGATTAATGTTCCGTCGAACGCTAGAATTACGCGTCGCGCAATCTCCCAACCCTGTACTAATTCAATTTCGTTCACCAAGTTTAAACTACTGGGTTTCTAAGACGTTTCAAATATCAAATACGAATACCCTAACAGAGCATTTGATATCATCGATGATGACACTTTGGATGTAAATTAAGCTCAAGAAAGACATTTTTGCTTGACTGATTAAATCTTTTTTAGTGCGAAAAACCTCACCGATTTTTTTTGTAAATTCTACTTGATTACGCAAAATGTAACTAAGACAACACGTTTGCCATTTCACTTAATTTACTTGTATTAGGAAGAACAAATAAAACTTAGAATATCGTTGAGTATGGTTAAGAATATTCGAAAGAAAATACTAAAGAAGACAACAAGCCAAAAACGTACTATCAATAAATTTTAATAAGTGTTATAGTTAAATTTTATTCATATGATAACCAAACTTAACATATTTTTGCAATAACCCAACTATTTACCTATTACATAACATTTTTTTGTAAATTTTGCTATTTAAAAAAAAAAGACTTTATGAGTTGATACTATTACTACTAGTAAAATAACACATTTGCACTTTATTCATGTTATCTAACTTTCAATTCTAAAGAAATCAATATTATAGCAAAACGAATAAATCGGTGTACAGATTCGAATTCATAGTAATAATGAATTAGTAAAATTTAATTAATTTTATATTTTCTGGAAATTGTAACTAAAGCAATAAATCGCGTCACAGTTCAATAAATCTTTTTCTATTTGTCTTGATCAGGTCTAGATTGCATAATAAACAGTCATAAAGTACCAGGATGTAAATAAGTCAAATGCTTCTTACTACACTCGAAGATGCACCCAAATTAACGCGTAAATAGCTAATTTCGTCGATGGTTTATCAGCAATAAAGCAATCTTCATGAGCATAAAACATTTCGGCAGGATAAACAGGCTTCTGCATGTGCCCCGCACGCCATCACTTCCTTGCGCGATCATCAGCTCCACGAAATAAACAAAACAATGGCGGCGATGAATTACGTATTGGAAACGGATTTATCTATTTGCCGCAGTGCGCACGTCCAGAAAACAGACATGCCATTGAAAACAAATCTATGCCAAGAACTTCTTCTTCTTTCTCTCAAAATAGGCAAAGTGCCCGTTCTTCCATCACATCTGGCCCCGAGGTGCGGAAATTAGAGAAGTGGAGAATGCTCACCGATTCGGGGGGTTTGTGGTGAAATTAAATAGCCAAAGAAAATTAACTTGGTCCTTCAAGTTGGGGGCTGTGAGTTTAGGCCAGCGATCTGCCGCATGTAAAAAGTAAACAATGCTCAAAGTGTCACAATATTGTGAAAAACTGATTTTCTCACGTGAAATAAACGTCAAATTTAAAATAAATTTGTGCTTTCATCTTTGTTGAATGCTAACTTAATTTTCTACTCTCATATTATTTTGAATCATTCGCAATTATTCTTATTATGAACAATTAATGCAATTAAGTGCGTGGCTGGTTGTACGACGTATGTTTCCTCTGCATCTGTCAAACCCGTCATCAATTACGGAGCACTATGCTGCAATCAGCGCAGTAAACCGCGGTGTAATTCAGTTGCTGTTTGCCATGCGATGTGCATCCACGTGTAGGGCACAATCCTGGCGATGGCGTCGGTTTGTGTTCGATTCGTTTGTTACGCGACGGCGAGTGGCCGCTTGTCTGCGTTTTCATCATGGGAGCGCGTCCTGTGGTCGCTTGCCAGCATGTCGCTGAGCCTTCAGCACAGCTTTCAATTGCAAAGCGGATTCGTACTTGGAGGAGAGCACTTATAGCGAATATGAGTGGCATGCGGAATGCAATTATATGTATTTGACTTGACAACAAGATAATTAGTAATAATAAATGAGAAATTGTAATAATAAAAAAATGGAAATTCAAATAAAGATAATGAATTATTATGCAACCACAATTTCTCCGACTAATATAATTGTTATTAATATAACCAAAATAATTTGTGCTATAAGTAAAGCTTTTTTATGCAAATTTTTAGACTTCATTTTCATAAGAACAAAACTATTAAAAAAAAAAAAACAATTCAATTGTAATTGTTTTTTTATGATTATTACTACATTTCGAGCAATTTATTAATAGAGTGTCTTATATACATGAGTTTTTTATGAGAATAATTTTTAAGAAGTGAAACCGTTTATTAAAATACTAACTGAATTTATGCTTTCAAAACAACCAAACGTTTGTACAATATGTATTTAACAAAAGTATTCAATATTCACGCATTTTGAAGTATCTGCTGTATCAATGAGATATGAAATAGATTGTGTATTCTAATTAATTCAATTAAATAAAAAATATATGAGGAAATTTTATAACTATTTCTATGTACTAGAGGATAAAAGTGGTTTATAACAAAGCTAACACACCAGTCGCTTGCATTAAGTATGAAATGAAAACAGAATAATATTTGATTCGACAATTAAAATGCAAATAATAATAAAACATTTTACTAGAGAATGTTTACTAAAACAAAAACTATTTGCAGGAGATAAAATCAATAACAGAATAATGTTCAGTTTTTACCGTAGAATGTTTACAACAACAAAAAATTACATTAACTTAATTTGTTTAAGAGTTATTATAGGTAATAATGGTTACTACAATATTATTCCGAACGTATCCGAACGTATCCGACCCGAACTGAAATGAAAGCTGTCAAATTGTTTCTCAATTCTTTTTTCATTTGACATTAATGTAGCAATTGTTGTAAATTGCTGCTTGCTTTTCCACTTCAACTTTCAACTTCGTAATAACATTTATTGGTAATTACTAGCAATTATTTATTAGTAAGCTAGAATTAGTAGTAATATAACCTAGAATTCTACAACTCAAGATATTTATCGAATGATAGTTTGTTTTAAATGCTAATTGACATTAACTGACCATATCTAGTTAATCAAGCAACATTTATTGCATGTTGCATATAAAACAATTATACATCAAAGTAGTAAAACCGCTCTGGCCGGACATAACAACACTTTTTACAGCCTGCGACAGTAAAATAATAATTGCCTCGTAAATAAACAGACCCCCACATAAAATCAAGTAATTTTGTTAGTCCAACAACGTGTTTGCGATATTTAATTGCCTTGTTAGTTTCCGGGATGCGCAGTTAATTTAAAATGCAAGTGAGTAATGCTATAGTTTTTAAGCAGCCGCATAGGGAACTTGAACCGCAATTAATAAGCGATATAAGTTTCGGCTCTCTGAAGTGTCGCTTTGTCGTCGTAAACCGTCCTCCTAGGCGGCATGTCTAAAATTCGATTTAATTCTAATAATCCATACAGTTCCTTCTCTAGCCTGCTAGGGCACAAACGTTTCGAACTTTGCATGTACTTCAACAGAGGAGTTTCGTTGTTATGATTGATGTTTTTATACAGGGTGTTATTAAATAAAAGTTGAAAATGTACAATATGAAAGCAGATCACATTTATACCGTGTTGTAATTGTGTACTAGCTACAACAGGAAAATGACAAAATATTCCCTTTCAGCGCCCTCTACGTCGGGGGTGAATTATATCGACGGTGTATGCGTGCGTCGTCGTCGCCGTTACAGGTACGTGTGCGCGCCCCCAACGATCAAGAGAAGCTCAATCTGCGTTTCAGCGTTGGAAAACTCTACGCATGTGTCCCAGAGATTGGACCAGCTAGGGCTTCGCCGCCGCTCTTTCACAGCCGCCGCCTGCGCGCGCCTAACTCAGTTGGACGACTGGGCGATACGTCTGCGTATCGATCTGTCGGCGTCGCGACGTGCAAGGCGACGCCATTTGCTTTGTTTATCGTGCAACGTGCAGTGAGCGGCGGCGGTGTTTCCCTGCGGCGCGGCGAGACGGTGCGCGTCGCGGATATTATTTTTGGTATTGTTATAACTATTGGTTCAAAATTGTGCAGAAAATTGTTGGGAAAGCAATGGGTTTGCTGGTAGTTGCATTTGATTGTTGGTGGCGTATTGAGTTTTCCAAGTGTGAATAGGATTTGTGAAGATATTCGAGACGATTTTCTCGAGGTAAGAGATAAGATTTTGTGAGTATTTCCAACTGGCATGGAAATAAGTAGATGTTGTTTAGTTTGCTACTCTATTGAATATGTTGAATTCTTGATTTCTAAACTTTTCATTAATTAAAATCAAGAACTCTACAGCCAATAAAAGATTCTAATTAAGAATTTATAACTAGAGACAGATAATTGCATTCCTTTTGTTATAACTTTTGCTCGAATTCGTTGATATTGTGGAAAACTGCGGTTGATCCATTCATAACCTAAAATAACTTTTATTTAAATTACTTTTGTATCCCCATCATTTAGAAAACAACAAATATATTCACTAAACATCCTACCAATCAATACATTCTAAAATATAGAATTTAATCAAATCAAATGAAATAAAATCATGATTTTTCCGCCACTATATTACATTTTCCCGCATGCAATGTAATTTTTGCCTCATCATTTTGAATCAACCGGAAAGGGAATAAAAGGGTAAAAAAAGAAGTTTTTAGCCAAAGCATAAACGGTGAGGTGGCAATTTCCGCCCCGCATGGGACGCCGCCACTGCTGATGGTAGCAGGGCAGCAAGCGGCCGAACGCATTATGCCCGAGCGGCGATTACGGTCGGCATATAGGAATGTGTCCGGTCATCCGAGACCCGTTATGCGGTTTCTTATCATACTGGTTCCCGGCGATCAATCATTCTGAACTTTGACCTCGCACGTATGTGCACCGGTGTGCGCCAGCTTAAATTGCCCTGAAAGGCATACAAACATGCCTTAATACAATCCATTAGTGGTCCATAATTTATTCCAGCTGTGGGTGTTCGATTCAATGACGCTCAACAATAAATATGTGCATTTTGTAAAGTTCAATGCGAAAATATGCTGTTTGCGTCGATTGGAAAATTGCACGCTGGATCAAAACGTAAAGAGAGCTGACTGCATATTGTAAAGGAGTTTTTCGTGTGTGAATTTCTCGTTAGCAATTTCAGCTTAAATTTATTATCGTCGTTATAAATTGGTAGAATTATTAACAGCCAAACTATGATTTATTGAATACTTATCAAATAAATCTCACATGTAGCAATTCATAGATATGAATGGTAAGCTGAGATTACATCCTTACGCAAACACTTTGTGTGATAAGATGTAGCATACGACATTTGTTCGCAAACAAATTCGCTATTGTAGGTCTTAGATTTAGGTTTATCGATGCGTTGTCGACGGTTACCCAAATGCTGATTACATTTGCTCCTTGATTCTTGTTCGCCAGCTTTAGCTGATACCGATGATCGATTACACTTCAATACGAATGTCAATATTATATCGTGTCAATCACGACCGACGATCATTTAACTCAAAAACATACTTTATGATTACATTGCTTGGTTATATTTATATTAAGACAAGACAAGCAGGGTACTTTATAATTGAGAGCTTTCCGCAGCATCTACTTTCTTTGTCACATTAGAACAATGCAATTTCATTGCAAATAACAACAAAGCTTGTCTAATGCCTTCACTGGTTCATCTCAAAACATATGAAATTAATTTCAATCTGAATATACTGCCATACTCAACAAATTGCGGTTCCCTCTTAAAACAGAAAAAACCTGTTGTAGACAAAAACGCTTTTGTTTCATTTTGTACTTTACTTTCCATTCTTTTTACTTTATGTCCTTGTACCATGAACTTTACAAGGTTGATAAAGGTGTGCGCTATCAAGTTAAAATTTCAAACACATTGATACTGTATTTTTATAACACCGCCAGCGGCCTGACCGTGGCGAAGATAAAGAAAGAAAAACGAAGAGATTTGTGTAAATGCTTGACACTACCTGCTCATACATAACCTATGTGTGCATTCTCGGTTTTCATAGTGCGTAAGTAGTATAACCAATCATAACATCATCCAAAATGTTTACCATCTTTACACTGTTTAACCATACAGTACGAGGGTTGTTAACGCGCACGGTTAAACTATGAGCTTGTTTAATCCAGATGCTGATTTACAGCGTTGGAGTGAATTTACCGACTGTTGCCTTCTGGACACTATTTGCTCAGATTATTTGCTAAGAGAGCGGAAAAGGTTTATTCTGAACTAAAGAGATAACGAATTATACGTTAGAAATAATAGTTAAATAGAAGATTACTTTAGAGTAGAAAATCTTGCCGTGCTTTTATTTTTTGCTCTTCGTTCAGAATAGGGACAATCAAACAAACATATTTAATATACAATTAACAAAGCAGCAAATTAAAGAAACTTTAAAGTTGCTTGCATTTTAAATAAATTGCCAAATTGTATTTTCGTAGTACTTTACAATATTTCTTGGTATTTCTTGCTGTTTGCTGAGAAAGTAGGCAACCAAATTTGACACTCCAATTGATTGAATGGATATATTTTGAATTAATCACAATTTAAGTACCCACCCGCAGGTGGGGCATTGGCAAATCGGAATTGAATTGTGATGCGGCTGACTCGCCTCATCAATTCGCACCCTGCCTTCGTCAATGATTGCTGCATTAGACACCTGATTGTGATGGCGATTGCGATTTAATTGTAACGGGCAATCGATTGTCGTCTATGACTAATTGCTCACCATCTGGCTGGCATCACAAATATCACTGTTTTTTTCCACATCAATTTGCATTCTGGCATAAATAAATTAAAGCTGCCATTAAAAATAACTCTGGAAAAATATCCGGACATTGCACAGCTGAGTTTGATGAGCTTCCGTTTATTTTATTACCAAAGCAAACAAGCACACGTCGTTGATGCAAACGATTCAAACATTAGATAAATACACACCACACATGCTTATCGAATGCGGTGCACGGCAAGTACCTCGCAGACTGCATCATCACATCAAGAAATCATTAACATCTCATCACATCGTGTAATTAATCATTCGATAAATTGTGTGTTCTTTACAAGTGTACAAGAACCTATCGCATTGGAATTCTTTCTCAGGCTTAGTGCTGAAAAATATGTGGATGTTTTACTTTCACACATCCGATGTGCAAACCGATCAGACGCATATTCAACTAGTAACCTGAAAATAATTTTTCTGAAATATTTCTAAGATGTTGAGGTTCCAAGTTCAAAAGATTTTCTCAGAAACTCATAAATTTTTATAACATTAATAATATTGACATTGCTGTTGTTTGATCTTATAAATACTTTTCGACTATATTTACAAAATAAAGTTTGTACTGTCTTCAATAAACAGTGAGTGTGCACTTGAAAGTCTTTGATTTTTTTGGCAAAAAAAAGCTTTTGATATTTGAGAGTATGTTAATTGTATAGTAGTGAACCGAAAAGTACTCGTAGTCGCACCTTTGTTGAGTAATATTTTAAGCTATTTGGGTTACAGACATAAATTTCGTTGAATTGCACGATTTTCATTCGGTTCCCGTACGTTGCGTTTACTACAGTTTACTTGTTCAGTGCAAGCAGTTCGTAAAGTTGCCTACGTTAAATGTACAAATCAAATATTCAAATATCCTCCTTAAAAATACGTAAAAATATAAAAACATATAAACGTATAAATATTCTTGGATTAAACGCTTTCTTAGATTAAACTCAAGCCTCGAAGCGTTAAATATTTCACGAAATTAATTAGAATTCATTTTTACAGCCGCGCCCGAAAATATCGCATTTCCGGCCGTGAAGCAGCGAATTCGTATTTCATATAAATCTGAAAATAAATAAAGCCGCAATACGACACCGTCCGTGCCTTGAATCCCGCATTCATTACGAAGGCAAAATTTAATTTCGCACTTCTTAGGAAAATCATAAAAGCTCAAGCTCACTTTTCTCGCGGCTCCCGCGCTCGCCAGCTTTTCCAATTTAATTTCGATCGAGTTCTAATTGTTTACTCTCGTTTATTCCGCTGTTCTTTGCGCTTACAAGCTCGTTCAACGTTCTCGCCAGCCCTCGAACAATACGACACGCGTTTCGTTTCATTTGCTTTGTTCTTTTTTGTAATGAATATCGATTTGCAGGCGTTCGGGCGGCACGATTTTAATTACATTTGCAAATACTTGGTGTAGCGAACCGTACAGCAAGCACGATGTGCATACGACGACGCCGAGCGTCTGGGCAAACACGAGAGGGTCAAGTGCGCTGCAACGTATATACTGGCATACTGTGCTGGGGCGGTGCTCTGCCCGCGTTGTTGAGGCGAGTGTTTACCGTCTTGAGTGTCCGATGCGAACGCGACGCGCCGCCAGCAAATTGATTCCGCGTACCGCGTTCGATTTCTAATTACTCCCGAGCGAACCAGGAAATCAAACAACGCGCAAAGACATAGCAAATATTACTCAAGCTTTGGGTGGCGGCGGCAACGGCTAATGCAATGTTTGCTCATATACTTCAATCGCAAATTAATTCCAGCCTGCGACAATTAGATTCACACTTGATGCAAACACTGTTTGCAATTGACTCATCTTTAAATTTGTTCTTAGGTACAGTTCAAATATTTATTCAATGAAAACAAATATTACTATGATAGATTTTGCATTTGACATTTTGAAGTAACACTTTTACCCAAGGCAGAAAAACAAAAAACACTACAATTTAATATATCTGTCGACATTTGTTCCATAAACTAGTGGGTGTTCCCAATGAACACATGTCTACTTTCATCTCAAGGGGTAGTATTCTATTTTGTACTAATTGATGAACGATTTATCGTTGACACATCCGCATAGAACACACATGTACACCATTTGCACCAACAAATGTTGCAAGGAATGCAGAAATATCAATTAACAGTTTTCCAGTCCAACATCATGCAATTTCGCATGAATTTGTCATGTCAAAAGTGCAAAAATCACAACACTCATAATGCGAAAAAAAAGTTTCACATCCAGGCACCCAAAACTACCAACAGTAGTCTCCCAAAATCACCACCAATAACAATTAATTCCGATGATAGATAGAGATTATAGTCGTTGAGTTAGTGATACTTTTAAAATTCCATATTCGGTTGCATTCGGCCTCTTCAACAACCCGCTATAACTCCCGTTCATAACGACTGTAATAAACTCTCTCTCGATTCCAACATCCAACAACAGCAACAAAAGACACACGAGAGAAAGAAGACAAGTATGAGCTTTATGGAGAAATATGAAGAGTAATGCCCTTTGAGGGTTGCAAACACAAGCACGCGTCACGACCACCCCGGAGAAGTATCGTACTTCTAGTGCACTTTGCGCGAAATTGCTAGACAAATAAAACAGCGAGTTTAATGCTTTTCAAATCGCAGTGTACATGTCACAATGTACTGATCGTCGTAATGCACTTAATAGATGCGTGAGGACGCGTTGGAAATGAGTCAATGTGGCGAGGCTGTGGGTCATGTGCGCGACAAATTTGTGCGAGGGGTTCGACAGTGCTTGAGGTGAAAGCGGGTGTTGGAGTTGATAGGGTGCGAAGCGGTCTAAACGGAAGCTTCGTAAAACCCATAATCTAGGAGGCACCCAGAGGAGCGGACTGGGCATATCTAACTATGCGGGAATTATAAACAAAGGGGGTGTTAAAATATTTACATTTAATTGGAATAAAAAGGTTGGAAAATGGTTTGTTCCGTTTGTTCCTTTCTTTTTTTTTTCATAACAACCTTAGACGACCTTAGAATTTTGGCAACACTGTAAAAATCACACTACGTCGCACAGAATTCTCTTTCTTACTTTAACTTAATAGATCCTACATCTTCTATTTCTTTTCAGGTGTTCAAATTGACCAATAGAGCAACATATGCTAGTAACATACAAATTTTATAGAAATTCTCCAAATGATTTCTACAATCTAAATATTGAATAATTTGTTATAGTAGGTAGAAGGAAAATACCAATATTTATTAATATTAATACTGTATTTAAATTATTAAAGAAGTGAAAAATACTTGGTCACCTTTGTTCCCATCATTTTTCAAATATGATTGCCTTAAAATTTTGGCACCACTGCAAAAAAAGATTGAAAGCAAACATATTATGCCGCACGATGCCATACATTGTATTGCCTAAACTTTAAGATTGTCATTATGAAAATAAAGTAAGAGACTAACATGACACACCGTTTTCTAAGCGTTTTATTGTCTTACTTCCACTTACTATATTACATCTTTTATCTTTTTTTAGGTGTTCTAGGTGAGGCATTTAGAAAAATTAATATCACAAACACTGGTTATGCTAGAAATATAAAAGTAAAGTATTGCACAATACAAATTAATTGTTCTTGATTTGGTCTGTATGACAATAACCTTGCTCTTCAAAATGCTGTTTTACCAGTGGCCATTACACTATTGCAATTAGAAGCAACCCCCATGTAACCACACATTAATACTAAAAGCACACAATGGTAACAGCATTCACACATCATCATAAAGAACGCAAAGCAACATGCCGGCATTAACAGCGTGTAAACGCATTCATAAAACACATAATAAAATCGTTGTTAGTTTAGCCAGCGTCGCACCTCGGTCGGTGGCGGCGCGCACAATACGCAAACACGGCGGTAATCAAATATAATTAAAAGCGCGACCGGTACATCAATGCAAAGCAGCATGCGTGCGGCATATGATAAACGCAGTGTACCAGCAAATGCAGAAGTCGAGAGGTTGTTAGCGCGGTGGCTTTTGTTCTTAGCACACGGTGATTCACCTATCTCGATTGGAAAAGAAAAACATTGCCAACGCGGGCGATTAGGTTGTTTGCGTGTTAGAAGTGCGATGAATAACGGCGGCGAAAAGATTGAGAATTTATTCGGAAGTTCAAACGCTGCCGGGTTAGGTAAATATTGAATGTTGTACCAAGTTAAAGAGTGGAAATTAAATTAGAATTTGGTGATATATGGAAAGATGAAAAGGGAGATCAAAGTGAATGCCGCTGATTGCGTTCGATTTATAAGGAATATTTTATAGACGTAATCTAGGGTGATAAATGCTTGAATCGAACAAAACTAACTGGAAAAATTGTGTTTTGTTTCAACTGCCATTTACGTCAAATTAACGTCTGCATTGTTTGCTCAAAAGTTAATGACTCTAGGATATGAACAAAGTAGATGATTGTAATATTTTTAAGTACTTTGACTATATTAGTTGCAGTAGTTCGCTCTAATAAGTACAGTATTTTGAAATAACGAATACAGACAACCAAATACGCCTGTTAATTATTAGGTACCTGCAAAACTCCACTCAATGAATTCAATATAAATATTAAATCTGAGTACGGTTGAGTGTGGTTACGAAGTATTTAAGATTCATTATGTTGATTAAACTTCACTATAACGCTTACTATTATTCACTTGGTATAACGTTTTCGGCATGTTGCCTCCTTCAGTATATAACATTAATTAGTGTTTTAGCTAAAAGCTAAAATAATGGTAATTTTATAGAAATACTCCATTAGACTTCTAGATGACAAAATATTATTATCTTAGTATCACGCTAATTCACTTAATATTTAGGTTTCATTTCGATCTCAATCTTGCATCCGCCGGTATTTACTGTAATTTGTGTCCAAATATAAAATGGAACATTTTCAAATAGTTTGACTATTTTTGCAGCACGATTCCAACTCAAGTGCTAATACATATATAAAAATACAGGTTAATCATAAAGCAGCTAGAAAACCATATTTAATTCGAATGTACGAATCCAATATAATTATTTTCTTCTTAGGTTTTTCTTTTAGGTCTTCAAGTTTACCAATTTTCAAATCTAATTACTCGAAGACTAGAAATTTTTTACAGACTCATTTGACTTCTTATATTCTTTATATATTTCTTTATACTTCCGATTTCAATCCTACACCAATAATAAAATAATGAAATAAAATAAAATATTTGCGAATATAATTTCTTCATATTAAAATAAATAATCTAAGAAACCCAAAACAAAATTTAATTTGACTGCAGATTCACAACATAAACCAAATCTGCATATACATTTATGAATATGAATTCGAAGTGGACCATAATGCATCGCAATGCTCTCGTTGCAATTATATTAATTCATTATTGTGACAAATTGAATTCCAACTATAAATTTACTACACAAAGTATTGCATTATAATAACAGATAACACGCTAAGACCAGCTGCATCACTATAATAATTGTAATAAATTCACACCATATAACTTCCCAGAATTAAGATAAATATTTCTTTCAAGGACTTACATCTTCCTTCAACTTGCATGTTATTTTATGTTAACATTACTGTAGGTTACTAGAGTTTAATGGGTTCATTGCAACAATGTTTAAATACGAAATATCCGTTGCAACATTTTCAACGCGCGTGAATGTCATACTCCCGGAGGGGGGGAGCGCTTTCTTATTTCTTCTGAACGCGTGAATGACGCGAATGCCGGCGTCGCGGCGCAAAGTCGTAAAGACGCTTTCAAAAGTGTGTTTCGGTGGGTTTTGCGGTGAGAATAAGACGCGCATAAAAGTATTAGAAACTTTTACATTGCGGCGAAACGCAAACAGCCCAACAAATTTCGGCAACATCGCCTCTGGCGTGCAATGTGGGAACACAAGTTTTTGTTCTACATGAGCTAACAGCAAGTGAAACAAATAAGCTGATTTGTGAGAATAAACAAAAATAGATCAAAGGAATATTCACTTTGGGTGTAGATTTACAAAGTTTTAAACTACGAAATTCTAAAGAAAGTATGAAATATTTTCGTCGCAAACTCAAAGGAAAATAAGTTAATCAGCTACTTACACAAGTCAAAATAAACTTACATATTTAACAAGCACTGAAGTAATTTAACTTCTGATAATGCGCTTCTTATATTTTATTGTTATAACTAAACAATGCTACTTTGCTTACTTTATAGCCTTGAGACGTCGTGCTACGCAACGTTGCATAGTTTGAGTGAAAGCCCGATTGTTGCTAAACAACAAAAGATATTTTAGTGCGCAAAAAGGCACAGGAAGTTCATATAATATTCAATACGTGTGTAAAAACATATTTTAATCCTGAATCATTTCCAAATTACCTACTGATTTTCTCCAAGTTTTCAACTCCCATACCTCTAATTGCTTGTAAACCTTGTGAACAATTGAAATTCCTCTCGCTTCCCGCTCCTTTCACAACTATCCCATCCTGGAATGTCGCGCGTCGGCGCAATACGCCTCTCTTCCCGATGGAAGAGAGATGGCAATGCAGGTATTGCGTTCTTATCGTCCCGGTGCGTCCCTGATAAAAGGCATCGGCGAGAAGCGACGCGCATTCAGTCTCGATACATCCGCCAGGTCGACGCGTCGCGCTGTTATCGACACACGCGTATCATGGCACGTGAGACTAGTGATCTCAAATATCGTTCTCAACGCGTGCCGCCTGACAACGTTGTACGCGAGTGACATAAATGCAACATATTGCCCGGCTTAATTGGCATTTGTTTCTTGAGTGCGCAGTTCTCCCAAAAAGACTTATTTGCGAGTGCAAGCTGCCAGATCGACACTGATAAAGTTGAGGTTAACTGATTGCGCTACTGTTTAGTCAATCGTTGCGCGCAACCAGCGATTACCTTATCGCCCGTGAATCGTTCACGCAACAAACAAGATTTATTGGGTTAATTCCATGCATGCTGACAACATATAGCTGACAATACCACTGTAGTACTGGTACAATTGGTGAGTATTGGCATATTTGATTTAAGTAGCTGCAGCGAGCAACAGTAAAGCGGCCACTTACTGGAAAGAATGATTAGGAAGAAGAAAACTAATAATTAATTGCGAATCAAACTGCAACAACAGCATCAACGTTACCAAAGAACCTTCATTTGTTTTTCGCAAATTGTCGCTTAACAACATCTCATATTTTCTGCTATTGTACTGTTATTAACGTGCCATATGCATGAAAGTCTTACTAATTGTTGGACACTGCCAATTTGACACAGATAAAATAGATATAAAAGTTTGACGTACGCTCGTATTACGCGCATGTAATATTGTTATTTATGTTCTTGGCGTGTGTTGACTATGCAAACTCAAGTCTTGAAAAAAGACGACCTCAAAGCAAAAATAAATATACTCACAGTACACTCATACCTGTACCAATATATTTCATACCATCACATTTATTCTCACTATGTGGGACAAACTTTTCCGAAAAATTGCCTTTTCACGCAAGGTGTACAATGTAGGAAACTTTTTTTTTTCTCAAATGAAGATTTATACGTTTTTCTTTGAGAATTCTGTTTGACTAGAATGAAAAAAATCGTAGTGGTGAAACAATTGAAACAGTTTTTCAAGGACTATTTTTCATTGTCTTTTTTTTTTATTTGCAAGGAAAGAGTATAATATGCATTATGTTCAATGTTATCTTAAAATTAAATGTGTGTTTGGCAAACAAATGCAGCTTTAAAAATAGATCTAAAATCTGCTTTATGCGATTTTATTGTAAAACATGTGCGAGAAAGGAAGCATAAAGCTTTCGCGAGAAAAATACATAAATCTTTGTTTTTTCTGTGACTCGTTTCCGCGTCAGTTTCTTTGCGTTCGCCAAAAGTTGAAATATGATTACTTTTTGCATGAATTTCAACTGCAAAGAAAAAAACAATGCCTTACCGTACAAGTCTCAAGCTTTTAAATATATATTTTTATTATTTTTGAACAATGAAAACAATTTTTTATTAAATTCCTCGAATCTGAAAGATAACTTTTTCAGAGAAAACAAAATATAATACACTCATTAATAGAGTATTTAGTGACTCACCTGAATTTAATACTCAACGTCTTGTGACCATATTATTTATTGGAATAATGATGGCGCAGAGTTTTATTTTAATATATACATCATTTGTTTTCATATTTTCTATAAGAAAACAATTGAATTCGGTTCAATTCGGATATGTTCGGAGATATTTCGTGACAACACTATCAAGAGAGTATTTAAAATCAGTATTATCAAACAAATTAAGTTTTTATATTTTTTATTTGTCAGATTAAAGTTTACGTGCCCGCTATTCTTGAAATCAATGTATTCAGTGATGCAAAAAAGTTCTGTGTTTACATTTGAATTTTAATGAAATATATTGAAATTGAAATATGAATTATGTTTCTACTTTAGTATGCAATGTAATTTTCCTTGTGACAGTTCTAAGAATGAATCTCACGGAAATGCTATTCGCTCTTGTGCGGTCATATTGTGATCACTCAATTTAGGTTATGTTGCGTTAAAAATACCCATTCGGGCATTTTGCCACTGAAACTAATGACTACGCTCATTGCTTCTAGTCTAGCTTCAGCTATAAAACATAATTAAACTTCTTAAATGCGCGAATTTATCATGGCGCGCACAGCGCACGATCGTTCCTCATCCACTCGCAATGTCTCGTGCCATACCGCTTCAGAGCTCTCCAAAGCAGTGCGGAAGCACGCGAACGTTTAATTTGAATTGTAATTGATGTATAAATCTTAAGATTCTTGGAATTATGATAATAATGTTCATTATAAGCCTACCATAAATTCTCCCACTTAGCGAGTGTGCCAGATAGCAACAACAGGCAGGCGAATTTCGACGTGACGCGGAGCGTTCAATTTCGTCAAATTGCATCGGATCATTATGATGCATTCAGATCAAAAGCTGTGCACGGCACAAGCAAATGTGATTAACATTTAATTGCGCCACCGTTTCATCAGTCAACAATTCCAGCGAGCTGGAATATCACAGTCCGCTCTAGTGCAATCAACTGCGACTCCAATGAGCTCACAAATGCAAATTTGTCGGCGAACGCTGTTTGGTTAATTACATATGTTTGTACCACCTACGAGAAGCTGAAACAGGCTTTCCGGGCACTTGATGGAAATGCTATTCATGCCCGGCGCATTCTCCATTTGCAGAAAAAGGCTTAAGAAATATTCATTAGCAACTTTACTGGGTTGAAAATTTAATAAGAACACAATATTACTTGTTTAAATATTAATTTAGTCCGGCGCTTCAAGCATTTTTTCAATTGTTTTGGTACACACTTTTGAAATTAGTCATCATTTCAACTGCCATCAACAGCACATATAAAATCTGATCTCGTTTGAACAATTCCGCCAGAAAAATCGCGCATTGGCTTTTATTCTCGCCACCCCTTATATGACAGAAGCAAACGGAAAGTCGTATTACACACGTTTTTCATTCGCTTTTGTGGCCTGAAATGAATGCCGTGAGATGAGGCTAAAGTCGGAAGAGAGCTTTTTAAGTGGCTCACTTTGGTGCGCGTCCCGCAGAAGTTCAAAGGCGTTTTTGCGCGTTCGACGGTGCAAAAAAACGTTCTCTATGCAATTCAACATCGCGAAGATTTGCTCGCGCTGCGGCGCCTTGCAAATACACGGCGACGCACGCAGAAATATAGAATAGCGGGGCGACGGTGGGAATCGGGGGCGGATGGGCGGTTGTCGATAAAGGATGAATGCACTGCTCTAGTTCGCATCGACAGCTCCTGCAACGCGAGATCGGAAAGAATTTGCGAGCGCATTTTTATTACGTGACTTTAATACAGAGTTCTGAACGCTTGCGATTTTTATCGATTGGCCTGTCGTTGAATATATTGTTGTGCAAAAGATGGATTGTTCCATGTGCTATTATTCGTCTAACTGTGCAAAAATTCCAAATATAGTTGATCATAATTTTATTTTTCCGGCCTTGGATTTAAGCACCTTGAAAATTTGAATTTAGTAAACTTTCTAAGGCATACTGACATTAGATCAATTTATTGCTACTCTTGTTATATTTGCAAAGGGTGATCATACTGTATACGATCCTGTTTTCTACTTAAAACCCTTCGAATCCACTGTCTAGACATGTATGCAAATGAGTTTCCGCTACTGCGTAAATAGCCGATGTAAATGCGTCGCAATCAATTGCATTTTTGCATTTATATCGTCGTTTATTAACAGCATTCTCTACGAGTCTGGCCAGTTCTCATAAAAATGATTTCTTCTCACTCGCTGCAAATTACGATTCCTCGCCTTCCGATTCAACGGAAATCCTTTAACGCTTGATTGAAACGGGCCGGACATTCTATCTATCTATCGCAACATGAAATCATTTATTGATAGCCATCAACAAATAAAGCATTCCACTCGTTTGGAAAATCTACATAGAAACGCTATAAATGAAACAGAAGAATTGATAAGCTTCGTGAGGAATTTTCGTCTCTAGGAACTTTAATCTATCTAATTCATAAAGTAGCTGCTTGGCGTTCAAACTTTAGGTGGTTTTGGTTGCTGGTAGCTAGATGTTACGTGGTTTGTGTACACAAGATAGATATATCTCACTGGAATAGATAGCTCCCCGTTTGGGTTTCAGTTATATACGAACGAGAAGGTGGCGCTGCTTCTGGATCTTTGGAAAGTTTTTATAATGAAATGATACTCGTGAAGGCACAGTGAAAGCGATTTCGGGAAAATGGTGTCGATCCGGAAACGAAATTTACAATCTATCAAGTAAGTTACAAATATTCAAGAGTTTTACCATGATGCGGCATTTTGGAAAGCAGGGCACTTTTTTATTTAGGTGTTAGAGAGATGTTTATTGAGCTTTTACGTCATTGAAGGTAGAAATACAGATTGAAAATTAATAAAAATCACAATGGGCCCTGGTAAAAATACCATTTGTTGACATACGACGTACGAAAAGGTTGGAACAAAGATCTTCTTGTTGATCGTGAGAAATTTCTAAATTGTTACACCAGTTGGTAATAGATGAAATGGATGAAGTTTGCGAGATGATGGATGGATATTTCTCATATGCGACATCGACTGATACAGCTTTATTTATGTGCCGTGAAATTCCAACGCAGATGTGCCTCTCGGTCCAACGCCGTCACGGCGCCGAGACGGAAAATTTGCTTCCGACGCATATCGGAATGTTTTTAAATAAACGCGCACACCCATTCGTTTATCGCGGCCAACTTTTCTTTTTTTTTTTTTTACATACGTCCCCGGATATTATCATCAAAACGTCAATTGACACTCATAATATGTAAAGCTATTCAATGCTATTGAAGAATCAAAACCGCATTAGAATTTCTGGAGGTGTCGCGGAGATTAGGATTAAACTCACGTTCGATTAAATTCGCATTGTTATTAGGCGTCCTAAGAGGGTGGCGCAGCTATTGTGTGCGAAGGCACAACAAGACATTGAGATGCAAACCGGGCTTTTGATTCTCCAAGGAACGATGACTGACAGGCCTCAATTCGACGTCGCACCCCGCATTTGCGTGCAGCGAAAATAAGAGCGTGTAATGCTTTTATGCGTCTCGCTTCTCGGATGCCGGTCACCCCAAAAACAGCTTTGCGTGCGTTCGCTGCTCTACAGTCGACTACAAAGCGCTCTTCATGGTACGACCCTAAGTTGGAGGTTATTCGTACAATTCGTACAAGTGCACAGGGAAAATTGCATTCGGCGTTTTGCTTTTGCCAACAAGGGTGGCGACTACCTCGTCACGCATATCAATCTGCGGCCAACCCTCGACAGTCTCCTGCACTTCATAATATCGATTTGGATGGCTTAATTTTATTAATTAAGTTTTTCATGGTGAATAAATTCAATTTATATTAAAATGATGACTGGCATTACACTTTAATTCGGTAGAAAGTAAGCGGAAAGAATAAACTCATTAAATCTTTTTAATATGCACCGAGTAGTGACCCTTACCGGACATTATAAGTTCCAACAGTTGCACCGAATCGTAGTCCCTCATTGTTACCACCTTTTACTTTTGTTTAATCTCACTCAGTTCTTACCCTACTTCCATCTGTATGACATCTGCCTCATTTACATCTAGGAGCTGACAACAATATTTATATTTAAGTTTTATTTTAACTATCTATTATTTGTATATACAAGTTCATGGCTGCTGCGTGTGTTTTCTATAAACACATAAATCTGTCATCGGGCATTAGGGACGGCCGCATTTTGTCCTTCGGCGCGCAAGACGCGTGCGTCCAATCTTCCATCTTCGCGTATGTAAATGCAATTCGGCTGCGTAATAAAAATATTCCACGCGCGCCGCCGCCCAACCTTAATCTAGCATCCTAGGCGTGAATCATCGGCTCGAATATTTTACGCCATGATTTTGTGATGTGTGGTTGGGAATCATAATCGAGACGAAATAAAACACGTTCGCGAACAAATCGTCGACGTGCTTCAAACTTGGGAAAAGTACATCTGACTATCTCAATGCTGAAAATAGATTTAACGCAGCGACAATAATAAACTCGTCAAGTGCATTGAGTATCCTCGTCGCCATCGCACCGTGATCAGTGCAATTAAACAAATTTTCAGAGCTCATTTCAGAGTGCTGCGGGAAATGATGATGAAGGAAACGACGGACGGAACGGAACAGATGGTTTAATCCAACACGTCTATCAATCTTTCGGTTTTACTTGGACATGTGCTTATAACATGTAAAATAAGTGTAAATTCTTTTGTGTAATAAATCAAAATATAGTTTCTCCTGGAAAAGATATGGAAGGAACGCAAACGGAGAATTAGCATTTAGATATGGAATGGTCGTCGTTTAGTGTGGATCGAAATGCAGTAAAATTGTCAAAGAGAAAGCTATCAACGCAAACACACTTAGGCCTGCTCGGGCATAAATGCATTTTCCTGTTTAATGCATACTGATACATTTATTCAAAACATTGATTCATTTTAAGGTTAAAAATGTCAACGCGTTGGCTCAGGGCAAACTGGTTAATAAATCAAATGAGCGTTAGTCTAACAATTTCAACATATCGCATATTCAACAAGAGTTTACAGTCTTGTTCAGAGATTCTATTTGCATTCCAGAAATACATTTATGTGCTATTTTTCATTGTCATCAACAAATAAAACAAATATGACTTTAGTCATTACTATTCACACAAAATTCATTTGTGAATTAAATATTTTACAATTATAAAAAAATCGCCGTGCAGTTCTACCCTCCAAAGCTAATGTTGAGTGCAATAATTCAATATTAAGTGCACCAATTTAAGCGTTATTCTAACTTTCAATTGTACTGCTTTATAGAAGCTGCTTTATCACAAAATCTGCATTCTGTAATTTTGTTTCATTTATAAATTCTTGGTTTTCGGAGAAAGCTTAAAATATAATGGCGCTAAAATTGTTTTTCAATTTGCTGTAAGCAATCATTTACCAGATTGGTTCTGCATGATGATTAATTATTCCGTGCGTGTCAGAGCTTATGTTCCAAGTCAACATGAGCACAACGCACTTATTAAATATGACGTCTCGCGCTCGTGGGCTTTCAGCACACAACGTTGAACGCCAGTTAAATTCTTGTACGACATCGTTAACGTTGTCACATCGAGTGCATCATGCGGTATGCATTTTAATGCGTTTGGAAACAAACAAAGAAAAATCTTCACGCCTTGAGGTTTTAATTGCGTGGCGTTATCTTTAATGGAGGTGCGAAAGAAATGCAAGCAAATAGTAGGTAATAAACCGTTTTGTTTTTTTTTATTTTTAACTAACTGTTAGCGTACCATTTAACTAAGCTGCCACATTATCAACATTATAGAAAAGTCAATGATATTTTTCTTTATGAGATCAAACTACATCAGTTTTACAACTTCTCTCTTAAGTGTTTATATTACACTGTAGTGCAATGTGTTATGTTCAACACTTTATACTAATGTCTCCTATGGCTGCAGTACAGTAGTAAATTGTAATTTACGTACCTACAGAGGCAAATGTAAATTAATAATTTTATTTCAGATTCATAATGTTAGTCTATAGTTAGAGTTAGATTGAAATAAATAATAGTTCCATGCACATCTATTCGGAGTTTATTTCGGGAAAGTTAGAGTGTTTATAACAGTTTATTGTGTTAGGAAGTTAATAAAGTTTTTATGTATATATTTTCTTTTTGCTTCTTTGCCGCACGAGTGTGTTACCGCCTTTTATGGTTGAACTGAATTTATTAATATCGGCCGCAACAATGTATAGATTAAGAAAATTTTATTACGTTTCTGTTAGGAATAAAAATACATTGAACGGACGTTGAAATATCTATGTATGCTTTTATTTTGTCTTTATACCTTAACACTGCTAACACAACAAAATAACTAATGATAACATGAAAGAATGAACATGTTCATTATGCATTACCAGCTCGATTTCTAGAGGTTCAGAGAATCTGACTTCTTCCTTTTCTTGATATTTATAGTGCCTGATCTCAATAAAAAACAACGTTGTCCATTTATTATCCATTCAATATTTTTTATTGCCACACACGTGAAATGTAATACTTAAGAATAAGAGTGCAGCTCGTTGCAGTAGAAAAAAGTCGCAACTACAGGTATTGCATTACACGAGTAGACAACATCTCACACACCTAGATTCTGCATTACAAAGCCATAGGTGTAAGTTGTGTACATTGGTGGTGTTTGCTCACGCCTTTATACTACTTCAACTTCCAACAACTGCTGCAACGAGCGCAAAAATTGTGATGTGAATAAAACGCGTCTGCCCGCGGTTTTCGCAATGTGCACGCTTTTTATAGGTCACACGTTTTCCATTACAACGCGTTCCGCAAATCATGTAGTGGCCTAGGTTTCAAGGTAATAGTTAGAAAACAATAACAAGCAGAAGCTGCGAGATCGTCTACTTGAAGCGAATACAGTCAGTGGAGACTGGCTTAGAAAAACAAGGGGAAACAGTCGGGAATTGTTAAAAAATTGGGATTTGGAAAAGAGCAATCTTGGTGGTCGTCGTTTGCACGCCTGGAATAGTCGATGTGTGCGCATTTTAGTATTCAATGCACATCCTGCCGCCTCCTGCAGCTTATACAGTATCCGAAGGGACTATGGCGTGTCACGACCAGCGCCAACCCCAATAGTAGAAAAAATATTCGGGAAATTTTACATTCTACTCGCGAGTTGATAACTTTCGTCCTTCCGCCGCTGCTTGAAATAGAAAAAACAACAATTTCAATCTACAAGATTATGTTTTATGTCAAATCAGCCCCGCACGAAGTATTCCAGCAGTGTCGTTTTCAAAAACATTCTCACCCCAAGATTATATTTAGATTTGTCTGTGAGTTTAAGTCATAATAATACAGCAAGGCATTGAGATGACATTTAAATATTCCACACTGAGTGCGATGTAATGAAAGCAATGCTGCTGCTGGCATCGCAGAGGGTGGCGCTCCGGCTGTAGTTTTAATTGGAGTTTGTCGCGGGCTATCATTTTTATCTAGAGTGAACTTTTTCCCTGTGCCATTTGATTTAGACCAGCATTTATTGTCACTAACGGTTGACATTCGTTTCTAGCACGGTGGTATTTAATCTTGACCTTTTTCTTTGCTTCAAATCACGTTAAAAATCACAAATTCCATTGGAACATGTGTTTCTTTTTACCTTTTTTATTGGAATCCAGATCGAACTTTTATACTTCTGTGATGTTTATCAATAAGAATTAGGTTCACTAGATTTTTGAGGAAGGTTATGGTAACTTAAGGTTCGATGCGGTATCTTGATGTTCATCTTAAACATGTTCATTGTTTGGGCATTTTATGGCCTTTAAAATAATTATACGTTTTATGGTTTTTGGTAATTTTCGACGGTGAGCCATGTTAACTGTTGTTGTTCACCCCATTAACATGCGTAAATCGTCCCGGAACGCAATAATTTTCTTCATGCTGTACTTTAAACGATTAACCGAATTTTTGGCTGCATTTTAGGTTTAGTGAGCGTCTAGGTTCTTACTTATAAACATTACCATGTTATTTACTGCTGTTAGTCGCAAGAAACCACGTAGTGCGTTCGCTCTGAATAGTGGAAATGCGTGCAGGCGTCTTGTTAGAAGCTCGATGCCATTGCAAACGAGCATCGCAGACTAATTCGTCTTAATTTCCGTCGTTCTACTCGCTTTGTCAACGTCATCCTAAGGAGCCCTATCTTTGAATAGACTCCAAATGCAAACCATCCCAGTCACCAACATCCACCTATACTCTCTCAGTTTCTTCATCATTTTCTAAAAGAAGCACATGGCCGACCTAAGCCTCATTCTCAGCCTTGCACCAATCTGTATCTGAAAATCCGCGTTCGTCGAAATGAAACCTCATCAATTCTCCCGAATTTGTCGTGAATTGACAGGGGTTACACGAGGCAATAATGTTATGATAAAATTGCAAGCCGTTCAATCTCTTGGCTTTGTCCAACTACGCCTATGTCTAAAGATTTTGTGCCGAAAATGAAGTCTTTGCGTAAATTCCAAAAAGGTCAGAGTGATACAAAATCCTTTAAGCTACTTTCATAAAAGGACTGAAAGCCTTTCCATGCATCGTATAAGCGGATTAACTTTTGGATATTCATTAATGGATGTTAACCCCTATAAGAAATTGCTAGTATCAATGAATCTCGTATTTCTTACGAGTATTTCTCAGGCGTCGTTCATTTCTTGATTTAGAAAGAATGGCCAGTTTAATGGCAATATTACTGTTACTCTTTACTCGTGTCACATTCATCCCGTTTCCACACT
Organism: Diploeciton nevermanni; assembly: GCA_027575565.1. Taxonomy (NCBI): domain Eukaryota; kingdom Metazoa; phylum Arthropoda; class Insecta; order Coleoptera; family Staphylinidae; genus Diploeciton; species Diploeciton nevermanni. Next base: position 6,561,796 of record JAODIE010000007.1, read on the forward strand.
CGACGTCTTGGTAGTTATTTAAAACCCGCGCGTACGATTTGCTTTAATCACATTCAAAGCAGACATCCGGTTTTGACCTGGAAACTGAGAGCACTGTGGGTGTAATTAAACAAACACGGGCACCACGCGCGGAAACATGGCCAAAACACATAATCTGATTATGGTGTAGATTGCTCTCACAAAAGTCACAGACAACAGATCTCGGCGCAGTGAAGACAAGTCGAGAAGTTAGACATGAAGAACTAGACACAACCTAATTGTGATTTATCTTATTGTTAGCTGTCGGGAACGACGGGCGAAATGCATCAGGCGTTTTAATTAAATCAATTTAGCTGCCTGCGCCCGCGAATGTAACTCTGTTGATTATGGTCGGCTATGTTTCGGACAATCCCAGAGACACGCCAGTAGGCGCAGCAGGCGCCGGGCATTTAATTTCTTTTTGTTAATTGCTTAATTTAACGCGCTTAATTGCTGCTTTATTGGCGGTGTGGATAAATGTCGGTTGAGAATGAATGTTGGTAAGCAGCTTTTGTATAGCTATAACGTTAAAGAATTAATTTTCTTCGAAATGACTTAATTTTGACGCACATGTTTCTTCAAGTTGTTCGAGATATTAACCAACCAGAAAAGTTAAGGTCTAAATGGAAACACGTTGACTGAAATAGCTATTAGTGAAATTTAGCATTAAATTTTAGTGTTTCATCCTTATTTTTGCTTACTGATCTGTTAAAATCAGATTGTATTTCAAGTTGGTTTCACTTTCTCTCAGTCAGCATAATCAGCGATTATATGCGAACGCAATTTCATTCCGAAGCAGCACACAAACGTCATTTCATTATGATAATACTTCAGCGTGCCATCGAGTATGTAGGCATTGAAGTCCGTCTTAGCACGTCTGACGTGTCTTATGCTGGCTTAAGACACCGCGTGAATAAGACTTCACTCATTGTCGTTTACGGCTTCGTAGTGCACTATTAATATAATCGGATTACAATTCACAACTTACACTCTGGCATCGTCTCGGTCTTGTTGTGACGTGTGGGGGAAATTCGGTGGTATTGTTATGAGGTACCTAAATGACATTTACCTGTAATTCGTCTAATGCTACTGCGGTCTACGCACAAGGTGTGCAGCGACAAATGTCGGGCAAAGAGGATTAGGAGGTGCCTGCCCACAATATTGAGCTCACTGTGGCAATCATAATGGTGATGGCTCTATTGGATTTTCAATTGTAGCCAAGGGGCATGAAAGCTTCTTATGCAGAATTTGCGGAACTTTGTTATTACAAAGAATTATATTTGTTTCGTTAAATTCTGCAAAATACTTTGTGCGTTTGCTGAAATTGTATTAACTACCAAGATCCTAGATTTAAATTATTTTCTCTGAAATTAAATTGAAATTACTATGACTTACCAATATGAAAGCAGGTTTCTCAAAGAGATTGTTTATCTGAAAGAATTACATTATCATAGAACTGTCCTTTGACGTATAATTTCGTATAATATAAAGAAGTCCGTTGAGGTTCGTTATGTTCTTGAATATTATTTTATACTTTAAGCCAAATTTACTTAAAGTTTCTAGATTCAGTTTCAATAAAAATTGAAATTATTAAATCCATTGGTAGGACTTTTAAGTGCTAATTGCTAATTAATAAGGAATGAAGAGATGAATAAAAAGTTGGGAAATAATAGAATCTCTAGTAAATCAAAGCTGAAATTGTTTTAAATTGAAGAAGAAGCTAAACAAATTATTTTGCTTTATAAAATAAAGTATTATTTATGAAATTATGTTTTGGCATTGATTTTTTTAACATAATTAATGTCATTGCCAAGAAAATGTTTGTCCATAACTTTGCTAACACCGTTCTCGGCAGCGTTATGGTTTAAAACCTAAATTGAGAGATTTGCATTCTGCCGAACAAAAGCGACCAGTGGACGGAGGTCAAGTACGGTGTCAGTCTATGACTGATGTGGTTGCAGTACGCTCACAAGTCACATTCCACGACACCCTAGACCCGAAATTCGGGTGCGGAAAGGTTCAAATTGATAGCGAATCTCTTAATTGATTCCACTGAGATTTATTCTATATGGGTGAATCTTACAAAATTCTAATCTTGGTCTGAACTTTTCCGGGTCATCTTCAGATCTTTATAGCATGCAGATATTTCACCTTCCCCGACCTTAGTAACCCGCATAATTGGCAGCTCCAGGTCGTTTTTGTATTCCACAGCAAAACCTTCAATGGCTTCATGTAAAGTGCTTATAAAGTATTTCCATCACGTTCGCCGTGTCGCCGCTCATAACGCAAACACACGGCGGTAATCAATCATCTATTTATTACTATTATACTCTAACTGCGACCCTGCGTCTTCGTATTGTCCACGAAGCTATGGCGCTGTACGAAGCGACATTTTTCAGATCTGATAGCGACGAGAACAACAACTTTTATTTATGGCCTGTGCACGCTCTCAGTAGAACATTCTACGAAGTAAGTATTCCTTGTGAGTTGTGACCAAAATCGATGCTTTATTGTTTTGACCTTAGGCACATTTATCTTAAGCGCTGTAATTTATCATTGCCTCTTAATTGAATAATATGATAACTGATGTTACTGAAAAACACGGCTTTTGTTCTATGGGAAATTAATTTATGAAGTTTGATAACAGTGATTGAGGTTGCAATGTTTGATATCATTCATTATACTTATTTGGAAGCAAGTAGCCTAAATTTATTGCAAAACAGATTAGTCGTAACTGCTTGAAACAAATTTATATGCTCTTTCAGTTGGTTTGAGCAAAATGTTGTTACGTTTTACTCCAAGGTGAAATTTATACAAGCACTGGGCACAGTTGTCAGTAATTTGCGGATATTTAGATTTGGACTAAAATTAGTTTGAATCATTCTTATATTGTTCTTATACATTCCACGTCATGCTGATTCGTAGTTGGTGTTCCTTAATAAATATCAATTCCAACGACAAAAATGAATGGAAAGTATACGCCACCATGAAGCAACCAGCCCATTCGACCTACCCGGATACCAATATTTTTCTGTAGACACTTGACACGACGAACACAACTTTTGTATTAGTTTGCCACCAAAGTAAACCATCACTCAGCAAGAACCATTCATATTGCTATTATTGGCATGTCCTGAAGGCACTGGAGCCCACTTATTCCCACTTATCAACAGCGTCCATCTTTTCAAATATTTCAGCATGTCTCAAAAGGAAGTGGAACCTTTGGAAACGCACTGATGTCTGTTGCTTTATCGTCTTACGTTATCAACTGCAAACGACGAAATCCATGACGGTGGGCGATAGTGTACGATAAGTCTGGCGTTTATTTAGTCTCGACCATGGTTGACGATGGAAGAGACAAGTGGTTGAAATGTGTTGTCTGTTTTTTTTATGTTTGGCGGTTCTCAAGGTATGTTCTTGCGTGCGTGAGGTGTTTGTTTATTTCACTGCAATCATGATATGCATAAAAATTCGTATTCGATAACTTAGTAACCACGTAGTGTCGTTGAAGCATATAAACAGACCTTGAGGATTGGATAGAGAACAGTCAGTCAATCTTAGAATTATTAAGTAAACATGGTGAACCTGCTGGTGTGTTTATGAGTTGAGATTTATTTGAAGCTCAAGTGCCATGGGAACGTTGCATTCCTAAAGGATAAATCAATCAGCGTGGAGGTGAATAAAAAATTGGAACATGAATTATAATAAATTCTTTTGAAATTTATCAAATATGTTTCAGATAGAAAATTCTATATTAGTCAGTTCTTAAATCATTCTTTAATATTAATTGCAATTGTTTATTGTAGAATTGTAGAATTGTAGAATTATTTCTTGTTAGTGAAAAACCCGGATGGTCTAAATGGGCTTGGCTCGCCTTCTCATACAACATACAGCAGGTTGCATGATACTCACTTTCTTACCATAGAAAGTGTGTACCCAGCACGAAACGAGATGCTGAAGATTTCTGCACTGCTCACACCACATAAAGCATCGATTAGATATGTCGACTATTCAATTTGCTTCTTGTGCTCGTCTTTATAATTTCTAACAAGAAAGATATAAACGCGTCGGATCCAAACAAATATTTGACTAATGCGGTCTAGGTATGTAATCAAAATGGTTGCTGATGATGATGACGCGGGAATATTTAATATCTAAATATGCGAATATTTATGTAGTTGGCCACAGTGGCTATTGGACCATTGAGAAATTAGAAATTGTTTGAATCGATTCCTAATCGAATGTATTGCGAATTACAGATTTGCAGGATGTGTGGCAAATTATGTGCGACGATGCAATAATCATTACGTTGGCACATTTATCAGTCGCTCGTTTGACCTCTGTGGTAAAGGACTTAAGCATGAACGGAAACACTTGGCGAATAGAGTGATTACGCGTTTTGCTATCAATTTGCTTCAGCTTATATTATTGAGATTTGACCTGATTTAGTATAGAAATTGAATCGTAAATAGAAAAGAATAGAGATCTGCAAGCAACGTGATTGATCTAATTACGTTAGGGAGATTTTGCAGTTTATTAAGGACGTTCTTGCAGAATGTTCTGATTTTATTGGAAAGGTGATATTTAAAGGACGAAAGATTTTAAAAGATTTCTGTTCCACTATGTTACGTGGAACAGAAATTTTTTTCTGTAATTAATTATTTATTTTAAAATATTGGATTGGGAGAAATATTAAGTTTGTATATAATAACAGTTTCCCTCTTATAATAAATACTACTAGTGACTAGCGCATCACATTGCATTATTTTTACCAATATAAGTACAAAAAAATAAAATTAAGTTGTTTGCATAACACAACATATTTCTACTTACCTTTTCTGCGGTTGACTAAGTCTGAGTTAAGTCCATACCGCCTCATAACTCGTTCGTGCAAACATGCATCTTCTTCATACTTCTTTTTTTCATCTCCGCATGTTATGTCTCCCGACTGACGCGAGCTCACGGCGCACATCAAACGAAACGATGTATCATCTTATGTCAAATTGTAATCACGCATCGCACGCATCAATTTAAGCAGACAACGTGATTATTATTGCACTACTTTTCACTCATTGTGAACCGCCATTAACTATTAGCTTGTTCATCACCTTGTCTTCTCGATTTAAATCATCTAAATGCATATCTCTAAATTTGCATCATGTTAATTGAAATTTTAAATTACAATTCTTCACACGTCATGAATTTAGAACTTGAGCATATTGGGGACACGAACAAGGCTCTAAGGTGATGATGAATATGATGAGTGTACGATAATAACGTTGCTATATTAAATGAGGATCCCTGCTTGATTTAGTCGCAAGCGAATAGTTTCACATTTCTTCTTTCCCGAGAGATAATGTTCAGAAGTCGTGCTTGAGGTGTAGATCTATAGATTATAAACTGAACAAGCTATGAATATAACTGTCAATTCTTTTTGAGATATAATTATGCGTTTTATTATTATCTACAGCAATATAAGAAACTTCTTAGAGTAGTTTGATTAGGAATAACTGCAGCTGGTTTTAATTATCCCAACATATCACTAATTTCTTATAAGCGATGTGCTTAATGTTAGTGGAAACACATCATAATTGTATGCTATTATCACGACAATAAATTTATAATGAGTCCAGTTGACTTCTAGCTTTCATCGTTTGCTTAAGCACAGTGTCGTGCTCTTCTCATTTGCATAAGCGGTTTTGTATTATTTGCAACGTGGCCACATTTACGATTATTGCACTCGCGGCGTGATTGTTGAGAAGTTATTGTTTGCGTTGGAATACTTGCAATTAATATTCCTGCAAGGCCTAACCATTTTATTTTTTTGCTCTTTCAGGTACATAAGAAAAATATGTTTTTGCGCGCATAATTGATATTTAAATGAAAATCGATTTTCTAATTTGTTCTAGACTCGAAATCGGATTCAAAGTGGAATAACTAAACGGTCTTTACTGCCCCATAAGCTTTCATCTGATCCTAAGCGGTGGAAAACAATACAAAAAGGTGAGTTAATTTTCTTGTGATTTACAATTCAAATTTGTGCAAATTTTCCGAGACTCACTGGCTGATTGCCAACATGTTCCAATCAAACCACCTATTTTAAATATATAAAATACCAATTCGCTTTTCTCCCATGTGTCCCATGTGACATCCATTCTTCTTCTTCCTTCCACTCTCTTCAATTTCTGTTGAAGCCTGTGAGCTTTTTATTTACGTAGAGCATGGGCCGAATTTGCAAAATGTTCCTGCAATTACATAGTAGACACATAGGGGCACTATAAAGTGGGATATATATTCTGTGGGTGGCTACTATGTGTAACGGACAAAGCGTTGCGAAAACGAGAATAATTCGGTTGCGACCAATTCATCATCTACATTAATGCCGGTCTCCGGGCGGCGACTGCGGCGACGGTGACGGAGCTGTTCCCACTGGGTGTCACATTATTGCGACGGCATCGTTCGGGAAAGGGCATATAGTTACCAATAAGGCAATCCTTAATTCATTTCGAATTTAATTAAGTACAACATTGGCAAGTAAAATAATAAAAATAATATTGTTAACATATTAAGTTGATTATCATTAAGTAGTTTGTTTCTAATGATTGTATATATATATATATATATATATATATATATATATGTTTATTTTAATTTTATTTTTCTGCAAAATGTCTGCAACCAAGGTGTGCAATAACGTTCAACATAAATTATCTTTTTAATGGCCGCGGAATGCACTTTTATCAATGCCACTCGTAAACAACTCGACTTATGAATAAAATTGCAGTTGTTGAACGTTTAATAAAGTGGAGTTTGATTTGCGCGTGACAGGCGCACGCGGAATAATCATAATATTATCGTGGCGCCAACCGACTGCAGCATTTACATTATTATGAATGCAATTATTGACAGATACATACATTCTAGGCTTCGTGTGCGCCAATTGACATTCCTAGCAGGAGCCTTGCAACAACGGCATAAAAACATGCGATAAATGCAACAATCACCTTTACATTTAAAGCAAACAATGTTTTTTCAATGAAGATTGATTGAATTATTATTGAAAGTGGAAATGGATATAGTTATTTAAGTGCTAACACAATGGAGGGTATGAATTTATATGGGTATAAAATGGAATAATTGCTTAATTTATAAACACATAGGCACCTTTAGATTACATATTGCAATGTTCATGAAGAAGTTGGGTAAGTTGTTGTTGAGTTTTGTTAGAATCCGTTTTAAACTTGTGTCAAGATTTGAGGAATTTCAACTTTTACACTCTTGTTGACCACAATAGGTATAGAATTACATATTGAACTTCTTTTTTATTTATCTATCATTGCTTCTTTATAAATATTATATTTATTGCGTCATAAATAAGTTGCGTGTAACCACTTTTTCGACGCTATGAATTTTAAGAAAATGACGATATCAATATGATCGCGCCCCCTTCAACAACGATAATTACGCCTAATTGTCGTCGATTATCCACCAGACTTTTATTAAACCGTGCGCAGAGGTGAACGATAAATCATTTTGAAGTTGGGTCGGTCATTTCCTTTAAGTATTACAGTCAAGGCGTGAAAATTCTCCTGAATACGCTTGAGCAGTCAGTCGCACATCAATCAGACAATTTCCCAAACTAAACTTAATTATGCAAATATATCTTTAGCGTGAAAGGGTATTTTGGTGGGTCTGAAACTGTAATGAGTCTCCAATGCTGTGAGACAAAGCTTTGAGAGAAAGTAAGTTCGTTAACCAATTATCGGGCGTCATTTTGAGGTCAAAACACATTGAGCAGAGTGAAATTGAACATTCACTTAGTTGCTAATGAAGATATATTTTGTAGTTGAGACTAGGAACTGTTATATATATATATATATATCATTGTTTAATCTGATTTTTAGAAAGTTCTATATTTTTATCGTTTTTTTTTTTTTATAAAAAATCAACGCGTTTTTAATGAAATTCAGTTGTAAACTTTAATAACATTTGTATTAGAAACTGCAGCCGGCAAATCCTACAAATCTCATCCGATAATTAAATCGGAACCAAGTCCAAATCCGAATAACTCAGATTTCCTGTGGGAGCTCAATTTTAAATGAGAAATTGAATTTTCTTACTTTTCGGCACAAATTCCAACCAAATTAAATCGATAAAAATAAAAAGAATAGTTTTGGATTAAATTAAATGCTTTTTTGTTCTCACAAACTTTATTCATTGTAAACTTTCCACATAATAGTGACACAAGATACTGAAGAAAGCAACATGCCGAAAACGTTCTAAGAAGTAAATATTAGTAAGTGTATAGTGCAGTTTTACACATTCAACAATACTTTGTAAACTTTACTTGCATTTCCACATGCAACTGATATGACATTTATAGGTACGATTTCAAGGCGTAATTGAAAACTATTCAAACAAACAAGAAATTACCGTTAGTCTGTTGATAAATTTAATGGAATGTTCAGATCTGCATTAAGATTTACTAGTTTTCTCTCACTGTTGGATTGTTTAAATTATCAAGCTTGTTATCCGAATAGATTTACATCTATACATTATTTAAACACAAACAACCATCCTATAAAATGTTTTGATATGTAAAATGTAACTCTAACTTGTTTTAAACCAGGCAATATCAAATATGATTTAAACCAGGCATGCTACACGCCATAAAGTGGCCACACACGAGCCAGAAATAATAAAATGTTCTGACTTTATTACATGCAGTTAATTTGACATAAAAAAAAACACTCACGCGGGCTGGTTGCATATTGTTTTATTTGATGTCGAATTGTTCTGTTTATGACTGCATTTACAAGTGTGAAATTGCCAATTGTAATCAGTAATTTTCCAATTGCTATATTAAACCACTTTAATTATTCTTTAATGGGATTATTATCAACATCAATATATTGGAATATATTAGGCGTGATGGTCTAAATAAGAGATCATTAATTAAAAGAATCAAAAGCATGTCGCGTCGCTTTTATTCACGTGCTCATCAATTATCCTGCATTTTTCCACACACTTTCAGGCTTGGCTCCGAGCAAAAGCTATTGCGATGCAGATCCAGTAATAATGCTCGTGACACTTTCACAGACCTACCGATACCAGTTGATTAATTAATCAACTGCAAAATTTCGACGTTTTCAAACTTAATATTTACTCGTACTAGAACTGAAGATCATTAATTATCCGGAGCTTCTGAAACTTCTTTTGTGCGAATGTTGGGAATATCTTTAGTTGAAAAATTAATAATGGAATGGAAATGTGATTATGACGGATGTAAATGATGTCATACTGGGATATCATACAACGTAATGATTAATTACTATTAGATCACCTTTAACCGAACTTTATTCTGCCAAAATGTTAAATTTTAGTCAAAACACACTGTGTATCAACATGAATTGTGATTTTAATATATCAACATTGTTACCAAATTTTATTACATTACAAGTTTTAATTTGATATTAAACAGTGAGATTTTACATTACACATCAAATTTCTTCTTTTCTAGGTGATAGTCTTGTGAAATCCTAAATTTGAAGTTATATATTTTGACAGATATCCACTCATTGTCTTACCTAGTTTTGCACTTTTTTATTGGCAGACAAATCGAGTGGGATCTTAAGCAAGCTGTAAATGTCACCTCGACTTATTTAAAGCATTTAAGCGGTTTACAGTCGAGATGCTCTAGGCTCACATAAAAATGGCCGCCAGCCAAGCACCATGTGCAGAAGTGTGCGAAATGAATTGCCACACACTTCCAGGCCACCAACTTATCTCACGACAGGCTGGCGGCTCTCTGTGCTTGTTTTCCTCTACCTCACGCGTGGAGCAGTTGGAAATTCGATACGAATTCAGGAAAGCACAACAATGATCACTGCGACCACTCTGACCACTGCGCTCTTGGTGTTTGAAACCCGATAAGGTGAGGCATTCCAAAGGCTTCCTAACACTGCTCGAAACACCTATAACAATGATGATTTACACCTTGAAATTACATCTGGAAACATTTTGATATACGACACATATAAACGCGAAACCAGCTTAGGTGCATGGGAGCAGGAGGTCTTCTCTAAACTGAAGAAGTGTTTTTGAAAGTTGTATCAACTGAAGTTATTATCAAGGAGGGTACGACGTGTGTGTCTTCTTTTGTCCAAGCATGTTATTTACTCATCGCCAGCGTCGTCAATTCACATTCATTATAGCCTCTTGTAATTGCAATCACAATGTAATACTAGGAATATGTTTTTCTAATCGAAATACTAAGCAAACTCTCAGGATTATACTATGCAGAGCAGTCTTTTGTTCTTCTCTGAGTTATGAATTGAAATAAATATTTGTAATTGAAGGAACAAGAGCGAGAATGTGTACGTCAGTGACACCTTCAGTTGGTTATTTATTTAACGACTTATCAAGATCTCGGTTTAAGATCTGGACACCAGGAAAAGCACATACAGTGAGGAGACACTTGGGGCTTTTGATCACGCATACAATGTAAGCAATGTCTTCGGAGATGTTTGTCGAGCTGTTCATCGTGGCTTGTATTTGCCGTTGCGACTGCGGAGGTGTGAGCTGATTGCTGTCAGTTAATCTTGGACGCGCTCATTGCGACGTGACAATTTAAACCGCAGAGCGGGAAGCAGTGAAGAAAGACAAATAAATTCGACGGTGGTATCGACGGATGCTAATCATGCGTGAAAATGTGTTTGTTTCTGTTGTGGCACGCATAATAGAAATGCAATAAAACAACGTGTGTTATTTCTATGGTGATAATCAACACTGACATGAAATTTGATCAGGATGTTGGTTAGAAAAGGATTTAAATTAATTAGTAATTTATGTTGTTCAAGAGATTACTAATTTTACTGTATTTGGAACTTTCTTGTTGAATCTTGCTAGACACAATCTAAGTTTATGGCAGATTACTAAGTTTAATTTGTGTATTATACAATTTACGATGTTATACGTAAATTAAATCTGAATTTAGCTAAGATGGCTCAAGTAGTTGTTTTGTACATCATTTTGGAAAGATTGTGCCAAATAGAGTTTCAAAAGTATTTGGAACATGAATTAGAATTGAGAATTTATTATGTTGATAAATCTTATGCTTGTTGCTTCCTTCAGTAAGTCTGGTAAAGAACACCTTGTGACCTTGTGATTCTACAATACTGCGAATTTAAATGATTTGGCTGTTTTAGAAATGTTTTCATGAAATTTTAATTGCTGAATTTTTCAAAATGCAAAAGATGGCGCTAGTTGGTCATGATAAGAAAGTGTGAATATTGTATAACTTGTTAAAACATAACATTATAGGTTGCCTCGAGCATAAATTAATTATGCGTGAAAACGTAAATGTGAAAACCGTTACGTTGTTCTGTTTATGATTAAATTGTGATGTAATTTATGTTGGAAAACAAATAAACCTGTACCTTTTGCAGGCAAGTTCAGAACCCGCATAAATCACAACTTATTCGGAAATATGTTGTTTTATAGTCACGTTGCTTTACGGTTGTATAGTAATGATTTTTAAAAGTTACTAACTGTTTATTGCATAACAGCGAATGTCAGAATTTGCTAAGTCAACAACAATGTTATGACACTTTAAAACCTTCTGTTAGAAAGCCCAGCAATTTTGGTTACTGATAAAATCCTACTAACTAATATAAAACGATAATTTTTCATCGAATAGTCTATAATGGGATTTTTATTTAGCAGGCGGCTCAATTAACTACCTCGTCTCCGGCATATTGATGTTTTCGCTTAACGTTAACTGCGCGAAGAACTTTCATGAAATTGTCTAAGTCGCAATTTGCTATCTGCGCCGAATATTAAACATTTTAAGGGGCATTTTTTTACAAAGCCTGAAACGAATCGCACGGTGCGCATCGTCTTTTTACCTTCGTGGAAAAGTTGATATTAGGTTACCCAAGCGCCGTAAATTAAGAGAGGCCGATGCATTGAAATGACTGAAGTTCCGGCTACCGCATTGAAAAGCGCTTAATGGCTTATTTACTGATTTGCAACGCCACTTCTAGCTAGCCGACTTCAAGAACTTGCTTGTTCTTTAAACGTTTAAGGTTTTTTGTTCTAACTTTCCAACGGCGTGTAAAACAGCGTGCGTACCTGGCTGGCTTCAAACTCAATCAGACGCCAAAACTTTGGTAATTTTCTTTTGAAGCGTTAATCGATTGAATGGAATACATCTTGCGAATGTATACCTTGCTGGTAGTAATTAATTTTCGTTGTTAATGAAATAGACTTTGTGTTGATTGAAACGGTGTGTAATTAGTTTATTTTTGTTTTCAAATGGAAAAATAGCAAATTAAGGAGATATTTATCTTCTGAAACTTAGCTTACATACTACAATGAACTACCCATAATCAGTAATAAGTGATGTAAATAATTATTGGTATAATGGTATATGTGCACTATCTGCATGAAAAATCAGTTACAGAACTCGTTTAAAATCCTGATCACTCTATGGCCGGCAATTTGTTTATTTTAACAATTATTTTCCCTCGAGATGTGTGTAACGATTCGGTGTCGCCGTTGCGCGCTTCGATGGCTTGTAAATCATGCGCGATAAATCAATTCTTTAATTGGAAGTGGTGGGTCGTCTCATCGTTTATAACACTTGCCTGGAGACGAAGAAGGGCCACGCTGGCACCTGTACAATGTGCGCGACTATGGCTGGCACAGCATCAGTAAAGAACCAGCTAACAACCAACCAAAAGAATAAAGAGTAAACTTGTTAAGGTACGTGACAGAGACGGTCTTATAATTTAAATCAGAATTGATGGAAATTATCATATTTATTATTATAAATGGGATTTGTTTTTATTATTTTTGAGGTGGCTTTTATTTTTTCAATTCAACTCCGTCCCTGTTTTATTGAACTTCGTTACTTTAGCTTTAATTGAAAATGCCTATTCAATCACAGGCACAAACCCTGGGATTAAATTGAGCATAGGAATGATCAGGAAATAAAAAAGACAAAACAATGACAAATTATAAAAGACACAGACTGCTTGGAGTTATGTCATCACTATAGCTGAGCTTGCAGAAAAATAAACAGTTATTTGCGTTTCTTTACTTCTATGATTATCTGTAACGTTAATTTTTTCGTTGCTCATTCACGACAGTTCCATTTGCGAACTTTTACCAATTATGGTAAAGCTAAAGTGATGATCAAATTAAATTTCAGACATTTATTTTCTTTTTTCTCAATTGTTACAGATTTCCGGCCATAACAAATCTGTCATCTACACGTCAGATAAAACCTCCAGCTGTTGGTGAGTGCTTTTTCTGTTTCTTGTCCTTCAGTTCTTCTGCACACCATGTGGAGATTAAACTAGCATTTTAGCTAGAAAAAAGCTCTTCAGATTCAAACTTCCATTGGTGACGTATTGACAGCTCTCATAAATCATTCATTGTTTGTGAGATAGGAATAGGAAAATGGCAAAAGTCATAAATTACCTTTAATATTTGGGTGGTAAACTGACCGTAAATGATTTAGCCTTGGGCTGACCTGTTGTCGGATGTTAAGTAAATAAATATTTTAATGGTGGAATAGGAAGCAACGCCAGGCTGAAATCTGAATTATCAAATTTTATTTTCATTTGTATGGGAAGGTTTTTACAACTGTTTTGTTAGTGTGGATGCTTTACGGAAAGCAGGCCTTGGGGACAATATTTGTATTCTTTTTCAAAAGCACATTTCATGGCTTTGGAAAGCGGATGGTCACGGAGAATTTTTGGCAAAGCACTCAAAGTCATAACATTTACAAATATAACTTGCCATGTTTACAATCGCTATTTTAGATTTTGTGCCCAATAAACTAAAGTAACAGTATCAGTTTTCTCCAGGAGTCAATTTAAAAATATTTTAAGTATTTACCTCAATTAAAGCAGAAAGATGTAATTGCTTTAAAAAGGCTTCCAAATATATTAACATACTTTCTTCTTGATACGCGTAAGAACTTAATTGGCCTAATCTTGACGAAAAGACATATATTGACATAAACATTACATTCGCAACATCAGAAGGTTATTTCGTTGAGAAATGAATTTTGGACTTTAGAAGGGAAGAGTTTACAGAAATGCAATTACTTTCATGTGAGAGGAGAGACACCTTAATCCACATGTAAGTTTTATTTGAGGCTGGTCGAAACATATAGATTTCTAAACACCTTTAAGCAACCATTGAAATTTGTCGTTATACTTTTTGGTGATTGTTCTTTCTCCCCCCCCTCTCTCTCTCTCTCTCTCTCTCTCTCTCTAATTAGATTTAATTATGGTCACAATTCGATTTACTTCTGGTTTTGTGCATGATGTTAAAATAAATAATTGAAGGAATAATCATTATAGCTTTCTCTTGGTGCAGAGAAATTATCTATATATTTGGCTAAAATTAGTACAGTTTAGGGTCATTGAAGAGAATTGTTTGAATATTAATTTTCAATATATACATATTGAAATTATGAAATTAAGGTTCACATTGAGTTTTTTCATGAGTAGGTAGTGTGAGAACAGTTATTCGCAAATAACGAACGGAGAAGCAGCATTTAATGCATTGAACTGAATTTGAGCATTTGCTCATCGATTGAAAGCAACGTGCATTGGTGAACAGTTTCAGGTTACATTTTTGCACCTTATGATGCCATAACAATTGCATATTTTTCACGTGTAACGAGGACTATTGTCGTTTTTATTGAAAAGATTTTTCGGTCATTGCGTTCCATATTGTGTGTGAACGAGGACTGTCCCAAGGTGGGGCAACGTCAGAGGTGGTTGCTTTCAAAGAATAATTGTGCTGAGAGTGAAATATGGGATTTTAACTGAATGAATTGTGTTTGAAAATTGGATTCTTATAAAATCGCATTTCAATTGTTAATAGTTTTAGTTTATCAGGAAATGTGGATTTCTAGATAAATAGTTAAGTATCATTTAATACAAAACGAAACTCTTCGACTTCCTGTTCTTTACACGCATTTACGTCATTTAGTCAAGAATCAAAAATAATTATCGTCTACAGCCTACATGACATCAAGTCGTTCCTAGTCGCAATCAACGCCGCTCATTAACTGAAGATTATAGTAATTTTCTCTGGAACCGTGTTAAATTTGCATTCATTGCGTGTGGATTATGCGCTTTATGTTCTTAGGTGTCAGAAGGAAAATAGCAATTCTGCGGTAGCAGTTCTGTGGATATTAATTTGTACACCGTTAACTTGTCTGGTTGGGCCACCACCCAGCTAAACCTGCGTCGGGTTATTGTGTAATAACGCCTTGCACAGCACAACCCCCTGCCGGTCGGGGGATGTGCACGTTGGCGGGTCGTAAAATCCTAACAGCGTTTTCCATCGAAACGACCTTCCGCCACTCAATATTCACTTAAGACGCCATAAATTTTCATAAGTCTGACGCGACTGCGGCCAACGCCGTGGGGACGAAATGTCAGCGTTCGTTTATTGCGATTTTTCCTCGAAGCATTCTGCATAAACATCTGGTAGAAGGTGGCCTGGTGTGCAGAAGCAAATGGCAAACGGCAACGTGGATTGGTAGAGTAATATTTGTTTTTAAATGTTTTGTCTGAAAAAGGAAATGTTGAGTCAACTGGTATTAAATGTCATCCCAATTGTAGAACAGTCACGTTTGTTTCCTCAGCCTAAAATGAAAATTATTTAAATTACTAATAAGAGTAATAAGAAACTTCAAACGAAATAGAACCAATGCCTTCACTGCCAGACACATTAAAAATAAAACCAAATTTTTTACGACGAAGGTTAATCCGTGATAAAATCGCTCCGTGGAAATTTGATACATTGACAGCGAAAGGCACTATAATCTTGGCTGCCATCGCAGCAGCATCGTTGCCGGTGTACGACACACGCTGTTAAATTAATGGCAATATAATATTACATGCCACTAGAGAAGCAGCAGACGCGAAGGTGAAGCGCAGTTAGTCACCGCGATCGGTGATGCCAGTCAAAATAAATATGAAATCGCGAGTTTGACGATGTACGCTTTATGTGCTTTCCAAACATGCCAGCAAATGGAAACGTCGCCGATCACCAGCCGAGAAAGTTGCCGGAATATTTATGTTCGCGATGTGTGTATATGCTGGGTTGAGTTTAGCACACGCTCCCTTTGAAAATTCATTGCAAACTGGTTGTGTGTTGATTGCTAGGAAAAGTTCTAAACTGCGAATTGCAACTTTCAGATGACCAAGTCTTCGACATAGACAGATGAGTTTGCGATTGTGAGCAGTAAGGATTTCTAGAATGAGACATCATAGATAGAAGTAACTGGCACTTATTGTGTGATAAGAGTAATGAAGTCATTCATATGTCATACTCTGTAATGATTTTAACTGCTGTACCTAAAAAGCAGTGGATTGATAAGAATAATTAACAACTGCAGCAGAAGTGAAAAAGTGGCCGAAGTTTTTTTCGCAACGACGGCCAACCCAATTTTATTGCAAATTTCAAAAAGTCATCACGACATATTATTTGTTAAAAAAATTACATCCAAACTTTCGGATTCAGATTTATTAGATAGCATTCCATCAACCTTACCTACACTCTTCATATTTGTTACACTACCTTCATTGAATTTCTTTACCAATATAATTAATACGTTCATTATAACATAAAGATAACAGTGCTAATCTCACCACTGTCATATAAATTAACTCCAAGTTAACTTCATTAAATATCAGCTTTGTGGAACCAGTTGAATGTTATGACAAACTTATATGACTTTATCCTCTGATGCGCTCGGTTTAAGAGATTTCACGGCAGTTTTCCAACCTAACCCACAATTTGCAGTCGTAGCCAAAGGCATGTCAAGTCAAGCCAAGCAATACAATGCCATGTTTATGCATTCAATTTGCAACTGCCATTTCTGGGCGAGCAATTATCATTTTCAAATTGAGTTTAGTACAGGTATATGATTTTTGCAACTAGATCTTCAGCGCGACTCTCGAATCGTGAATATATTTGCATGAGACCTGCGCAGTTTCTGTTTGTTTTTCGCGCTACACGACAACATGACCGATAAAGTTATTAAATATTACAAGTTAAGTGCGTATATTTATGCAGAAATCACGGCTCTGCAATCGAAGAACTCAGACTGGTTGTGCGGTTGGGCAATAAATTCAGTGGAGAATGGATAAATTTTAATAAACATAACGATTATGGGTCGCGTGGGAATCGAACAAGAAGGCAAACTGGTGTGATTTGAGACGAGAAATGTGACAGGCGATGGTTTCACATTACATTTGCTTTTTTTCTCTGCTGATAGTTGAGCGCTGTTGTGACAATTTGTATTGGGATGATGTCAGAAGTGGAATTAATTCCACATTGTTATAATAAGCAGTGGTTTCGTTTTTGTGGTTTTAACCTGTAGTTTTTGTGTTAATTTAAAACATAGTTATTAACAAGTTAGACAATTAAAGAAATTAATATTTGATCTGGGATGCAGATAATTTGGATATCGCTCACAACATTCTGTTCTGAACAGAACGTTCTGAACTGAAGTTCATACACTGACACTGATTTGAATCAACAATACTCTTCCAGCAAAAATTTCATTCGAATTCGGCAACCAATGTTTATGTTGGTAATACATCATTCCACATTGAGAGATTCCATAGTCCAATGCTAAATATAATCCACAAATTTGTAACTGCCTCGATTTTACCAAGAAGATCAAGATTGAAAGATGATTTTCCAGGAGCTGCTTTGCTTTGAGCTTTTTACTTTAGATCGGAGCTCCTGGTGACTGTGAAGATCAGACTTAATTGCAGCATGACAAGCACTAACTGGGTGTCCGACTGTCTGCTCGATTGGAGGATTATTCGTGGTTGGCTTCGTAAATGTTTGGTAGTCCCACGTTCCAACACCACTTTAATATTTCATAAAATCCGACAGTCGCTCTCCACGGCGCTTATCTGATTTCCAAACTTGAAGTGTCACTTTATTACTAGCCTCGACTCTTCGATTCTTCTTTCCATTCCAAGTGCTGTTTCTCAACATGGCACACCCAGTCTTCGACAGTTCGTCTTTGTTTCACTTTAAGCCATTGCAATATATTTGGACATTTTCTTTCTCTGTCATCTTGTCGCCATGATCATGATGTGGAGGTGTCTTCGACGGTGTCGTATCCGAGGCGTTCCAATCCATTCCAAACACGTTTCAGTCATAAAGTCTTAAATTAAAATATATCGTGGACACTACCCACCCGATGTGCTGCATCCTCACGCATAAAAACAGGCGAAAAAGAGGAAACGTTCCGAGGAGGCAACAGTGACCCAGCGCTAAACTACCACAGAAAAAAAAAAACATTAACAAGCAGCCAAGTGAAATACGTCATGTGTTCTTGTACATATGTGTTATGACTTGGTAAACATTCCACGCTCGTTGAATGCACGACCATTATCAAACCCTTGTATTTCTTTGATATCCTTAACCACTTCATCAACATTGCACCATTGCACCATTTCGATTTGCAGCTTGTGTCATCTTCGACTTCTTTTCAGAAGAAGGTGAATTTATTAGACTTCAGACAAATATTTACCCGTATGCTTGGCGTACATATGATGCTACCCTGGCTGCGTGTGCAAATTTATTTGTTTTCGATGGATTTCCAGAACAGGATGCAACCCAGAGGACATTTGATTACCCAATGATGCTGCTGGTAGTTGCTGTTGGAGCTTAATTGCTAGATCTGAATTGCGGAATTAAAATAGATGGACTTACGATCAAAGCCACTTGCTAACAATTTATTATAATTTATGAATGGTGTTATGCGTTTGTGCATAGGATAGAAGATAATTTGCGTCTACTTCACTTATAAATATTAAAGGCAACGCCTTTGCGAGGAATGGTAAATTATAATAACGGATAAATATCTAATAAATAAAGTTGATAAAATTAGCATATGTTTAACATTGTAATGTTATATTTTACTCATCATTGCAAAGAACAAACAGTAAATATTGTTTATAACTTATTCAAGATAAGACACTTTTATTGTAATTTAATACTCTACTCTAGCTATTCTAAAAAGCCTGCTAAATACAAATTTAACTTGATTTAAAATACAACAAACACTGTCTTTAATTAATTTTGTGCAAGCAGTATTTTTTCTTTTTTGTTTAATTGAGCAAACCGAACATTAGTGTTTGTAAAATTTACTTCACATTACAATCTCATACCTTTAGAATTGCAATGCAAAATTTTCACTTGTTAGACGACTTTTTTCGCATAAAAATAAACGTTTAATTTTATTTCATTTTTTAAAAATTCAAACTGCAGTATCTAATTATCTATTAAAAATAGATTAATTGGAGCAACCAACCTACCTCGCCATTTGCATAATCTCTGCACATTATACACATTTTATTACACCTCAAACCGGATGGTATTTAATTTTAATTGCAGATCTTCTATGCGCTTGATTAATCAAAAGCAATGTCTTCACGCGAAGAGCGATTAAAATCACAGCGCCAAGTGTGAATAATTAATTTCTCCATGAGTCTAATGTACCATACAATTATTTACTCTTCCACCATTCAGCAAGCACCAACATAGGAAATACTTTATTTTATCTCAGCGGCTGCGCGCAAAAAGTGCGTTCCAACAATTGACTTATCGCAATTTAGTATGGTATCAGCACACATGCTATTACGATATAATTACAGCCATACGTATGCAACTCATTATGGAGTGCTTTAATTTATGATTAAATTATGAGTGAATTTAATGCATAATTTTATTAATGGTGTCATAAACTAGCATATGCGATATACAAGGCACGCATTGTAAACAGAGAACACTAAATGAAAGGTAAATTGTAGATTGTGTAGTAAGTTAATTAATTAATGCTTGCTTAGTGTTGTTGTTTATTGCGTTCATATTTAAATCGAGTAAGAGAATAAGTTTTATTAGTTTTCCTTCTCTACATGATGAGATTACAGCCACAGAAATAAAATTATTGCGTTCAATCGAGTTCGTTCTTCGTTCATTGCCAACTTTTCGGGTAAAAACCCATGCATCCTTCTCTTTCTTGGGTGAAGAACTCGACGCCAGCCACGGTAAAACTCTTCATGGGCAAAAAGAAAACGCGCGTAGATGTGGTAGTAATGTAATAAATCAAGTCTAAATTCTGGCGCAACTCTCGTGCGAGCTCGGCCGGTCGGCTGATGATCGTGCGCGCGGATAACAACTGGCAGGCGCGCAGCGCGAGCGACACCGAACGCTGAACTAGCGACATGAACTCAACGAGCCGTACGTGCCCAGTGCATACACTGTCGTCCACTCTTATTCCACCTGCGCATCGAGGCATAACGCTGGCTCTGTCACAAGCTCGTTGTCACGGAACTCTGCCGATCCGTGATCTCGACCCGCATGCGACGTTAACTTGCGCGACGTAGCCAAGTCAGTTCGCTTCAAGCTCGTGTGGCCGTTGGTTGGGCGCGTGAAGCAGAGAATCTACAAGCCGGTCAAAGCAAATATCGCGTACAAATGCAGTGCTCAATTTGGTTACAATAATTGCAAATAGCGCGCTAACACGGACAGATTTCTACGATTAAAACAACTAGTGTTCTTATATTCACAGCTATATTTAATTGATATGCTGTAAAAACTGTGATTTTTAACGTTTGTGTCAATTTCAATAATGTGGAGGATACTAAAGGATTGGATCTGACAAGCAATTTCAACTGGGATTTATAAATTAACTAAAAGGTTTGTTTTGTTTTCATTTAAATTTAGACGTACTTAGTACTTCAACACTTTGCACACACGCGGTTTACACGTTTGTTTAAACAGGAGGAAATAGTGAACTCATGTAATGGTTTGTTAGGAAACAAATAATGCTCTTCAGAGTCAGTAATATTATTGAAACCATTTAAAAATAGACTGAGCGAATGGTTTGGAGAGGTCTCAACAGAGTGCGTATGGATGGATAACAAGCAGATGTATTCGAATTCAATCGGTAAATTGAAAAATTTGGAAGTAGGTAAAATTGCGGTTCGTTTCTTTGCACGTTTTGCTAAACTTTTATGGTCGTTGCATTAATTCCTATTTTCTATTCTTGCATTTCCTTTGCAAATTAGCAATCAGAATAATATTGTCGCGATTCGGATTTGTTTCTTGCCGGGTTTGTTTACCCATGCGCAAAACAGTTTTGTCGCATATTTGCAAGCAACGTGATTGAAAATTAATGCGATTCGTTGCTGCACGCTCTTTTCGCGTTCCGTTCTTCACCATAAACATCCGATTGCAATGCGGCAGCGGTGGCAATGATGGCGGCGGCAAGAAGCGTGCGTGGTGTAGGCGCAGAAAGATCGATATAAATGCACACGTTCGCGTTTCGCGATGCGTTTCGTACAGTTGGTGTGTGCCTCGTGTTCATTTCGTGATAAATTGCCCGACGGAACGAACAAATTCACTGCAGAATCCATTCAATCAAGCGTCAAAAATTAATCAGGAGGTGCTGGAATTCAAATCAACTCGCCTGGCGAGTTGATTCAGTCGGGACTTAAATGTAATGATATTTACTCGTGCATGATAAATAACTAGTTATACTTGTTGTGTATAATGCGGAATTAATTATTGGTTTATAGACCAATTTTTAGTCTAGTTTAGTGCATGAGATAAAAAATATACTATTATCGAACATGTTGCAGCGCTTTGTTGATATAGCAATGCATTGATTGTCATTTTCTGTGTAATTGAACAACTTGTTCTGCTGTTGCGATTTCATCGAGCGAGAGACTCATTGGTTGATACAGGTAGCATGCCAACGGGGGTTCTTCTTGCTCGCATGCATATACGACCATCATTTGGTTACATTGCGATTGTAAGCGGACGAGGCTGGAGACCGACCCTTCGTTAACTTTCTAAAATTGTCAGTTACTCTACTTACTCCCGCAGTAACTTAAGCCACTTTGCTGGGACTTCAGTTGGTTACAGCTGAAAATGAAATGATCATAAAATGAATTTTTATTATCTGTGTTTGGGCGTTAGCTGAAGGTGCTCAAAGTCATTCGTCATTTTGAACAAGCAGGGGTTCTTGGGACATTTCGAGAATTGTGCACATTGTGCACGGTCTGGAACAAGGGTGGTTGGTGTTGAGGGTTATTCCAAGAATAGCTTTCTTGTCGCCAAGACTACATGTTTGTTGCGGCGCTGAGCAACCATCGTGCTTCTTGCGTGGTGCAGATAACAGAATTTGATAAAACTCTGGGAACGTGATCTAGCTGCGACTTTGTCGGCTGTACTGTAGTAGATTCGTAGCATGATTTCAAGAGCCATTTTCGGAAGGTTTTGTGCACGTTCTATCGGTTTTATCTACAGATTCCTCTAACCAACACGATGCAATCTGCGATTTGTTGGAATTCAATAGAACACTCGAATGGTGTTAACTTGAAAGAATTCATTTCAATTATGTTTGTTTAGAACCTTTGCTTGCAGCCAACTGCAATCTACAAGCTTGGAATCCGTGGAAGATCAAATAAATCAATTAGTTCCAGATAGCGTTCTGCAATTCGATTTAATCGCCACACAATGCCTTCGAGGGGGTAATGAATTTCTAACAAACGCCGCGCCTTTTAATAAACCATATGCCATTGTTACTGTTCCTCGACGGGCCGGCGTAACAAGGAAGAATGAGCTCTTGATTAACACGATTAAGGCGTTCGGATCATTCCATTTTTAGCCACTGTTGGGCCGACTCTCGTATAAATAGCCGTGTTTCACGAAGAATCTTACTAGCGCGTGTCGTTAGCAAAGGTGTATCGTAATAATTTACTTGTTTAGTAATTACCTATAAATCTCGCGAGCTAATGACCGCTTCTATTAGCCCACCATTATGGTTCACTTCCTCTCCAACAATGCCGTTGCCCGCACGTTATAAATACTACTCGAGGCTGACAATGCCCTCTCGGATGCAAGAAATCGTTAATTTCAGAATCGTTTATGAATTGCTTTCCGAACCATTTATGACTATGATATGATACTGTCTTTTCTCTTCCACCGTTGGCAGTATGCTCGTGAGTGTGAGCATGAACGTCGTTCTGGGTTTGCTCTCGGTGCTGATGCTTGTCTCTCCGGTGTTCTCTGCCGGTTCAAACGTGGTGCTGTTGTCGGCATTCTTACAAGTTTTAATTATTAGCGGATTTACCTTTTATCACGCTCTTTGATTTATTAATGTGTGCTCAGGCCTACTCGCTGGCTTGTTGAGAGAAATCTCGCAGCGCATCTCCAAACCGCCGCGGCGCGGAGTCCATTTATTTTCATATTTACTCCCATGTTGGTAACGAGGCGACTATACATTACCTCGCAACAACGAAGGGACTTACAAAAGTGGCATTTCCATTTTGAGAATATATAAATACATCATTGCGGACAGTTAGAAACAGACGGAAGAGGAGAAGACCATTTACTACCCATGACAATAGTCAGATGATTGGATGAGTTTAAAATTATTTTAGTTTTGAATGTTGATTGCACTTGAATGTAGATTTTCGATTAATTGATTGCTTCGATGAGGAATATCGAGAATGTCACGCATGCCACTAGAATTGTGCTTTAGGGTATAGCTGTTTTCTAGATCTTCATTTCGTTCTTTCCTACTAATAAATAATAGAATAGTGAGTTGCCGACCACCATAAACCGTGACTAGTTTACTAAATATCGACATGGTACGTGCACGCCTTAGTATAAGGCTCTTCACTTATTGGTCCATTTGCGACATTCTGGCATATGTTTTTCTGCGGCACCCAGAATTACTTGTTTGGATTTATTGCTGCCAGTAAACATCGAATTCAACAATTTATAGAATAAGGCTAAACCACTTACGATGCATTTGGCTGAGTTACGATTCATTGGGATAAACTTGGCCTACCCTCATTAATCTTGCAAAATCTAAGAGTAACGGTGTTCGCTTTGCGTGTGGCGTTAATTTTCTATTAATACTCTGCAATTGCTTATGCTCCAACGACTTCTCCATCTTCGATCTTTCTAAGCACAGTACAGGTAAGCTTCTTCACGATTTAGTGTGCACGTTGTTGAATATGGTAAGGTCCAAAGCTGCAGGTCTTCGGTAATGTCACTCGAAGTCGTGCTGAGCACCGCACTATCTGTCTGCCATCGAGGACGCAAGGATATAAAATGCGTCCGGGACAAGGAGTTCTCGAAAACACGCTGCCTCTCCACATGCGTTCCGTAAAGGTTACGGCTGGCCGGTCATGGCAATCTCCAGCGTGCACGTCGTGTCTTCGGACTTCGGACCTGGTGTAGACCCATCCGAGCCCAAACTGTAATCGTTGGTGGAAGTGAAACTTGCAGCGTTAGCATCGTACGTGTGCACATGTTCGACTCCCCATGTGGCAACAAAACAAATATTATACAATGGCTTATATTTATTAACATGCACGCGAGTTTTATATTTTTCCGCTGCGTTCTTCTTGTCCGGCATGTGCTTATGCATAAACCGCGCATTGGAACAACAAAGCGTCGCGGCGATCATGCTTCGGGAATAGTGACGCGACACCCCGCAGACCCAGCTTGCCACACGTTTACCGCGACCAAAAGGATAAAAAAAAGACGTCGTTTATGATGGAATACCGAGAATGTATCAGAAACAATTGCGTTTTTGCTATTCAAAGCTCGTAGTTCACGCCGAGGAGTGCACTTGCGTTGCAAACTAGCGTGGTGGGATATGTGCACGCTGCTTCGTATTCAAGTACTTTTTTGCGAAGCGATTATCCACGCTGTAGACCGACCCGAACAAAAATCAACATATTTATATGTACATTAGGTAAATCCAAGTACAGCGCACTGAAACGAGGACTGAACAAATGCACTGTGCATCTTACTCAAACGATTTGCATCTTATTATACCAACACGTCAGAACAACTTTCTAAAAGTTGTCTGATTGTTTTTAACATGCTCGCAGGTTGTGGGTGTAGCTGCAATATACATCTGACATTGTTTGTTTTCGTTCATCTCGTTTGGCGTTGGAAGTTGATGTAAATGACCGTGTGTGTGGAATGGACGTGGTTGGGGCCATGGTGCTGGCACGAAATTCAATCAAGGTGCGGTAAACAACCCGTCACGAGGTGACATGTTCTCTGATGCGAGAAGAATTTACTTTCTCTAATAAATCATCAGTCTTGAAGTGGAATAGGGGCTTTTAAGGGACTCAAAATATTGCTCAAGATCTAAAGCAGACATTTATACATAATGTTCAATCAATGTTGGGTTTTGAAGGCATGCGACAATTAATCGACTGAATAAATTCACTCAGCAGTTGCCACATTGCCTATCGTCGGATATTTATTATATCTTGGGCTAAACAATGCACCATGCTCACGTGGTGAAAATAGGTAGCCGCTCTATAATTATAGTCTTTAGCTTCAGTATCGCCCAACTCGGGTTGGGGTCTCAGAGTCGTATAATTAATGTTGCGAAATTGCAACCTTACCGCCTTTGCTCCATTGCCCTTACGCAAGCTAACAATATTCCAATTTGTTTATGGAAGCCCAATCTGTAGATCCTCATATTATCTCATATTTTATGTCCACTCTCACGCTGTAGTCTAATTAAGTAGTAGCGCCTAGCTGTAATTAATTTACAACCTCGCGCTGGCGCTGTTTTTGCCTGTTTATGATGTCGCCCCAAAACGCAGTGAAGTTTTCGCTCATCCCGTCGGACAATACGGACGAAGGGTTTATAAAAACGGGTCCATAAAAGTTGTGTTCTTGGTACTGGGTACTGTGTCTGAGACATTGCCAGCGTAGTGCACCGGCACTAGTTCAATTTACTTTATGACTCCGTAAATCTGCGCCCGTCGGAATACTGATGACTGTGAGGTTTTGGTGAAACGTGAGTATTGGAGAAATTTCCCTGTGTGTGATACAGGAGACAGCAGATAGTTTGTTGGGCTCCCAGGAAGCGTATAAACGTTGCAACTTTTGAGATGATGAAAATCACTTTCATATAGTATATGATTGTATATTTTCACTGAATTGGGTTGCGGTCGGACACAATGCACGTGCACTATACTGGTGTGCAGTTAAGAGCTTTAATGTGCTCGATGCACTCCCGGCCCATGAACGTGGACGTGAGCGAATTGGACAACGAGACCTTCATGTTTCGTGCATGTAATACTACACGCAGGCAGCGTGCTGGCGAGAGGTGAGATTTTCCTCTCGTAGGATTTCGCAACCCTTTTCGTTCGTTTTCCTTTCCGCTGCGACACATTTTTTAGTTTTTGCTTGTATAATTTTTCCATCCGCAACGTCTCTCGGCCGTTTGGCAGCCGCTGGTTGTGAGGTTAAAAACTCGTTTACGAGCCATTCTCTCAGTTTGTTTCTTTTATGCAAATCGGCTTTGTGCTTTGCTCGCTTGCTGGCTTTTGTCTTGCTGCACCGAATATGAATGCAAAATGTATTGGTCGAGACGACCGATATTATTGGCGTGATAAACGTTTAATTTTTCAAATTTACGCATGATTTTTTGCGCGTTAATTGAATTAAACCCACATGTAATTGTTTGATGTTGGCGTAGACGGTTAGTGAGGTATTAAAACTGTTTTTATGGCAAATAAAAAGCGAGACGCTTTTTTAGTGCATTCGGAAATGGGTTTTCTACTAATTTATCATATACCTCTGGGAGCCTATCGTATTTTCGTGATTAAAATACGACGAATAGAATCCACATTACAACAGGAAAAATTAATTTTATAGCGTACGTGTTATTGGTTTTCCTGGCAGAACGAAGAAATTCTTGTTTCATTCACATCTCACGGCAGTAAATATTTAACAATTGCTTAGTAACAAAGTGCGAAGTGGCTAACATGTCATACTCGTCAAACACGCGGGCATTAAGTTAAATTAAACAATTATGGCGTTTGCGGTCTGTTGTCAGCCCAACACACAACTAGCAGCAGCTTCCTGCAGAGCAAATACGCATGAGTGCACCTCTCTTCACATCGAAGGTGTTTAAATCGTTGTTGGCTCAGCTCGTTCGCGGTGCATGCAACGCTCGGGTGCGTGCAAGCTTAAAAAATCGTTAATTATTACCTGATTTTCGATTGTTATTACTACACTTGAAAAATCTCTCGTACCTTTCTGCAAGTGGACGTGTGTGGCATCTGGCTAACAAGCAAGAAGCTCGTGGACCTTGACTCGGCATCTTGAACAATGCTCTGGCCGACGGCACCGGCAATGTTCTGTTTGCACAAGCACGTAAAGAAGGTAAAAATCTCAAATACTTGCTTGTGGACGTGTTCCATCATTTAACTGAAGAGGTGCTGATGTGGAAAGGAGGCAGAATAAAAAGGGAAAAGCAAACGACCCGTGTTTATATACATTTTTTATTTGTACAACACCTTGGACTCGAGTTCAATTAAGATATTGAATTTGATAAGTACGTCGACCCATCTACTTCATGTGGTGGTAACTGGTTTTTGAAAAGCGTATAATAAGCGTCTTTTTTTTTATCTGAGTATACGTTAATTGAGGCTATATTTTAATTTCAAGGTAGTAATATTTTAAAAAGTACGCAATTGGGTACCTTTTTCCACATGGAAATAAAGGTGACTTAATCTATCTACTGATATCCAGTACAGTCACTTGAACAAATGTGGACGTCTAAACTACTTTTCATTGGCCTCTGTTCTTCTCGTTGTACTGCTCGAATGCAGCACCTCTTGCATATTCAACTCTTCGGATTGCTACACATTGGTGAGCAGAAAATATACGACGGTAACTGCGACATGCCTGCAATAAAGAACAACCCAACAACTAACAATACACATTTGAGTTGAGAGCAAGAAGAGAAACCACCTTTAGGTTGCAAGATCGTATGCAGTCTCAAGTCTCAAGTTGTCGTCTTGGTCGTCGTTGCGCGGACGCCCGCTGACCAACATGTATTTTGCTTATTATTTACGACAATGCAAATGAAGTTCACGCCGGTGTGACAGAACGCGCGAATATGTCGGCCCAACTGCGCTTGTAATTTAACATGCAGAAATGCGTAGGATGACGGGGTAATGTCACTGAATCGATGGGATGCTGTCATCTCACAAATCGAGCAGAATACCCCTGTTCCCGTTTTCCTACTTTATTATGTTATATAGACTTGTATTTTTTTTTATCTCCGAACAAGTATTTGTTTTGGTCACGAACATGCACATTGTAATCTCTTACTACTTTGCAAACTGTTTTACTGGCAGAGATTATAATAATTAGTAGCGGTGTCGTTCATTTACGGCAACTAGCGCTTGCTTTCTCTCTGTGTATGCGAACTTGTTACTGACCCAAGTATGGTACGGCGCATCGCACTAACGCGACATCCAGCGCGAGTAAAAAAAAAAAACTAAACGACGACGGTGTGGGATGCGCATCTTGATTATTTTAATTGACAGGTTTGTTAATGCACGTTGCACGGGTGCGCTCGGGCAGACATGTGAATTATATGTTGGTGCATCGATTTCAGCTGGAATTAATGGATATTGGGCACGAGACTAGTAGATCTCAAATCTCAAAATGTATTTTTCGCGTGCAAAATTCGATCACCCGAAGCTATTGGTTAATTGGCCAAAGTCAAGCTTTGCAGGAATTCGTGCTTTTAATTAGGATAATATGCAAATGAAGATATTTGATCTTGTTGTATTTTATTTGTGTAGTCTTTGTTCCGTAGAAACAAGATAAATGGAATGAAACCGCAAAGCAGTTTCGGTTTCTTCGTAGTGATAAATTACATAAAATTAAATTAGATATTCAGACCAAGGTCGTTTGTCTGCACATTGATCTTTTTTGTGCCGGCATTACTTTTCATGACTTTTCCTTTATTTGCAAACGCGGCGCAACAATACGCGGATTCGCTCGGCGGATAGCAGCGAGTTGTGTTCTCGGGGTTTTCTCCCCGCAGAAAGAAACTGGTTTGCAAGCTGATTTGGTTGGGCATATATCCACCGTGGCTCACCGCGCGGACGCGCATGTTGGTGCATTAAGTATACAGTATTTTATTTTAAAACCAACAGTGGGCACGGACAACCGACTGACCAACAAGACAACAAAAAGGCACTACCGTCGGGACTGTAGCTGCCGTCTGCCGGCCGCGACCAACGGCTGCACGCATCTTATATGCATATACGCGCGGTGAAGATCGTTGAGAAGAAGCAGCGCACGGGCATCGATTACATGGTCACTACTACTTGGCCGTTC
This sequence comes from Diploeciton nevermanni, assembly GCA_027575565.1. NCBI lineage: Eukaryota > Metazoa > Arthropoda > Insecta > Coleoptera > Staphylinidae > Diploeciton > Diploeciton nevermanni. The sequence continues at coordinate 6,591,064 of JAODIE010000007.1, forward strand.
CTATTTGCCAATGCACCTCTGCACGCAAGCATGAAGATTCATCTGTCATCATCTCGTTAACTACAAACGGCGAGTTTGCGATCTAAAAGTGTTCCTTGTGTGTTAAATAAATCTCCTGACGTGGTTGGCTTGTAGTTTTCTTATTCGTAAGAGTACACAGAAAATTGCAATGGTTTTATTTTGCTGCGTGATAGCAATTTGTTGCAATTGCTCTTGGTTGAGAGAGAAGAGACCCTTGTCACATCGCAATAAGAATGCTAATATTTAATGGGTCGATCTCAAGCATATTAATGAACGGAAGATGCGCGACACACATTCGGCCTGATGCCATTACGTCAATTTGCGCGCGACACGAATTACACGACGCCTAGAGTGCTCTCGCGGCGTGCATAAAATAATAATTGTTATGAAGGGTAATCCGCGCCCACGCGCCAGCACGCTCTCTCCCACATGGGATGCAACGCTCAGACAGGAAATGCTTGAGAATTACGCGTTGAAATTCCACTTGAACGTATGCTCGATTTCGCTCAAGCCGAGCGCAAAGCTCGCATAACTTTTCACACTATCGACCGAGGGGGACTAGCAAGTGCCTCAAGTTGAGGGCTGCTGCCGACTCCACTACCCGACTGCTAATTGCAGTAGTAAGTGCGCAGCACGTATTCGGCAGTATGCTGCACTTTGATCTATCCCGAGGATGCCCGTCAATTAAGGGCGAATTTATTTCTGCAATCTATTACTCACCCGTCTGTATACACATCGCACATATTGAGTCGGAGTCGTATTCGGAGTGCGTCGCTGAAAATAGGGAAGGAATGGAAAAAGGGCGGTGGCGGTGGAGACGAACGAAACGTTGTTACCTCCGTAGAGACTCCGGGACTCTGTATTCGAGGGTCGGAGAGGGATGTCTAGTATGATGATTACTATGCCAAATCAATTTTCGATGCGCGTATTCCCATTTTGGGAGCGTCGTGCTTGAATTCCAATGTCATACCTCCCTGATTCCATAACCTTCGACCACCGCTCATGCAGGATGTAAATATTTATAGGGTAAAATCAGGGGTTTCAGAATCGGGAAACCTGCTCATATATTTTCATGGGAACCTACAAACTAAGGATTTTATGTGAACCATCTTGCATTGCCATATTAAGCGTGGATTTAATGATTCAATTAACACTCTGTGTGTTTGTTTATCGCCACGAATACTTCCTTGGTGGTTTTAATGCGATCATTAAATGTGTGGTCCAGAAAGTCAGGAACACATGCAATATTATTGCCAGCGTCGTTTTAATATCGTTAATGGCTTCTTTCACGTTCTTGTTGTGTTAATTTATGCGACCGCCTCACATTCCGTCGTCCACTGGAGCACTGACCAAATGAAAATAAAAGCAGCTCGTCAGCCAAGGCGACGATTATGCGGTTTAAATCATCATTATTTATTACGGGCATGATATAATGAAGATTGACTTGTTCAATTGAATTCAATAACGAAATGCTAAATGTCCGTTCGTAATGATTTCCTAATATGTATTCATTTGTTTATTCCTGTTTTCCAGGGTGCCATGTGTCACCGCCATGCCTGGTTTTGGATATTGGTTTGATCGACTGCTGCTCTAATGCTTTCCTCCAGCGTGATGCCAGCCAGTCCAGCGAGGTGCTGTCGGTCGTAATAGCAGTTTCGGAAACTGATACTATTTGTGCGAGCGAGTGTGATTTCTTCCTAAACGACTTTTCGATTAGGTGTACACTACCCTGTGCGGAACATACGTGCAATACAAACATTTCGCCAAAAATAGATGCACGTCGGACGTGCGTTGGTGCTATAAGGTGGCGCGCATTCTCTGCAGCAGAGACCAGGCCTACACAACCGCGACGCCAAACGTAAATATATACTGCCAAGATGAGATGCATTAACGCAATTATGATGCTCGTCTTCTCGCTGATGATGAACAGTGTGTCACCCGGTTTATCGGTGATCTCGTCGCATACGGACGTTAAGGACCAGGAGGGTCAGTGCGAGCAGATCACGATACCTATGTGCCGCGAGATCGGTTACAACATGACGCGGATGCCTAACGAGCTAAATCATTATAATCAAGAGGAGGCTGGACTGGAAGTGCATCAGTTCTGGCCATTGGTGCAGATCAATTGCTCGCCCGAATTGCAGTTTTTCCTCTGCTCCATGTATGTTCCCATCTGTCTGCCTGATTACCAGAAGCCACTGCCACCATGTCGAGATTTGTGTGCCCGAGCGCGTCAGGGGTGTGAGCCGATCATGAAACAGTATGGTTTCCAATGGCCGGATCGTATGGACTGTAATCGATTTCCGGTGCAGGGCGCTTCCGCTGATAGCCTGTGCATGGATCAGAATAAACCAGAATCTCCGCCGCCACCGCCGATTAAGCTCCCGACTGCCAAGCCACCAAAAACCAACAAAAAGTGCAAGGATCCAAAAAACTGCGCGGATCCCCTGGGCGGGGGAAAGCGCGGAAAAGATTGCACGTGCAGCTGCCAGAAGGGGCTAGTCCCAGTGACGAACCAAAGCGTATCCGTGGCTGGCGTCGCAAACTGTGCGTTCCCGTGCAAGGAGACGTACTTCACCCCAGACGAAAAGGAGTTCGCCGCCGTGTGGATCACCCTGTGGTCGGGGCTATGCGCCGCCTCAACCTTAATGACACTAACCACCTTCCTCATCGAAACTGAGCGTTTCAAGTACCCCGAAAGGCCCATTGTTTTTCTTTCGGGGTGCTATTTCTTAGTGTCAGTTGGGTATCTGGTCCGTGTATTTTTAGGCCACGAAGAAGTCGCTTGCAACGGACCCATTATCAAGTACTCTTCAACCGGCACGAATCCGTGTTTCTTCGTATTCTTCCTTATTTACTTTTTTGGAATGGCGTCGTCTATATGGTGGGTCATCTTGGCATTCACTTGGTTTCTAGCCGCCGGACTTAAATGGGGAAACGAAGCAATCGCCAGCTACAGTATTTACTTCCATCTTGCGGCGCTACTCGTTCCATTTGTGCAAACCATTGGCGTATTGTCATCCGGAGCCGTCGATGGCGATCCTGTCTCGGGAATTTGCTATGTTGGAAACATGAATATGGATAACCTCTGGACATTTGTACTAGCTCCACTCATTGTCTACCTTCTTGTGGGCACTAGTTTTCTGCTCGCTGGATTCGTTTCTCTCTTCCGCATCCGCTCAGTAATCAAGAAACAGGGTGGTGCTGGAGCTGGATCCAAAGCTGAGAAGCTTGAAAAACTAATGATTCGTATTGGAATCTTCAGTGTGCTGTACACAGTACCAGCGACCATCGTTATTGCTTGTCATCTCTACGAGAACACTTATCACAACGAATGGCTGTCATCACTGGCGTGCTCTTGTCCCAGCAGCTCAGGCAGCCTGATGTCAAATAAGCGCACTAAAGTCATCCCATTGTACTCAGTCTTAATGCTCAAATACTTCATGGCCCTAGCTGTCGGCATCACGTCTGGCGTGTGGATCTGGTCCGGAAAGACTCTCGATTCCTTCAGGAGATTATGGCGACGACTTGTCGGGCGACCTGATCCCACTGGAGCCGGCGCAGTACTGATCAAAACTCGGCCTGGCAAGGTGCCACCACAATATTTGAATGCAGGACCTGGAAGTGCATCGCTCTTAGGGCCCGCCGGCAGCGTAGCCTCCGCCAGCCAGCATCATCTGCATCACCACGTTCTCAAACAGCCGCCGCTAAGTCACGTATGACAGGCGGGCGAGGGGGCCGCACCTGTTGTTGTTAGTCATCAAGGACCCGGTTCCGGGCCCTCTTTGAGCAACTACGGGCCCATTTGAGTGACCGCCTGGGCCCCTCGTCATTTGGTCACCGCTCTCTAGTCTTGTTATATTTAACACTTCTAAACGGTTTAATTGGAAAGTGCCAGTGATGCGCAAGGACATCTCACGTTAGGACGAAACGACTGTTTGTTTTAATATATAACTTATTTATTTCCTAGCCGGCAAACTTTGCGTTTGAGCGTTTATCATTGTGATTATTTGAGAGCATTTATATATGAGTTTACTTTAACTTGAATACATACGATGTAACATTCTCGGTGCCATAGAAAAATTGATTATAATTTGCGGTTCTTCTTGATATTCATTACGATTACGTGGGTCTCACTAGTTTGATTTCGTCTTTTGTGGAGTAAAGTATTGACGAGTGCATGCCAAAATCTGACTTGACTAGACGAAATACAAATGCGAACAATATTGCTACATCGATTCGAAGATTAGTTGCTGACAACAAACAAACCGAAACAATGTGAGATTTTATATACGTAATTAATAATTGAAATCAATACTATTGATTGATAATAGAGAATTAGAAATAATCTTATATAAAAAGAGATGTGATTTAGATACTATTACGATGTAATTCTAAAAATATTCAAGTGGCGCAGCAAAACTGTAATCAAACATTAATGTATCGAATGGAGGATGGTCGTTACTGATGTAAGAGGTTCCCGAAATTCAGCCATACGATTGCGTGCCATTTTCACACACCGTGATTGCAAACACTTCATCGGCGAGTTTTTACTTGAGATAGGGACCATATTTTCGAAATACCAACATTGCGTCGTAATTCTGCGCAAACAAAACCGAAGGGCAAATGTGCTGTATTAAATATTCGACTCAAACCCGATGTGTAAATATACGTCTGTAGAACTCAAAAATTATCTACGTTTATAGTGTACGAGTTGGATTGATTTTTGTACTTATCAACAAGAAAAGTGTCTATTTAATCATTTATACACCTGTACATAGTTCAACATGAATAATAGCATAACATTTCTCGTAAGCGCCGTCTTACGGAATGGAATAATATAAGCCACATTTTTATTAATATTTCTGTAATATTCATAGTCATGGTCAACTGAAATGGTAATATGTTGTGTGCCGTCCATGGCGAGCGGTTATGATTTTAGCAGTTGCGACATATCAATGATCAGTTCATATTGCGATTATTATCATTATTGCATATAACGAGTTTAACGATCTGTTGATTACATTAATTTGCTACTTACTATTGTAATGCTTATGTACCATGCACAAAAACCAGTCAGCCAATGGGCAGCGATTGGAGACGTTCATTTCTAAAAATTGCTTTCGATTGGTTTACGTTTTTGGTGAATCGTATAACCGAAGTATGATATATCTCCGATCTGTACAGATTTTTAATAAGAAATCCCAATATTTCTTTGTAAAGTTGTGAGTGTATAAAATAGTAGAATATACGGACATAATTAAATATATAGCTATTGTATTTGTGTCTGATGTATGCTTCAACAATGTATACGAATTTTTAATTATATTTTATTGTTTAAATTATAGCAAAAAACTCGTCTGCTTTTCTTGTTTCGCCACATGAACACGCACGCCTCTTCCGTTGCATGTTCTCTACCGCTTCCTCTGCACATTGTAACAAATCCCCGCATTGCTAACTATTTTCAGGCGTTGCAATTGGAGGTAGGTAAATATTTACAAAGCGTAGTTTAAATGGGAATGACAGCCGCGTCATCAGCAAAGCTAATTTAATGCAAATCTACAAGCATCGTAAATGCTCTGCTTTTTATTGGCGCAGACTATGCGTGCTTCAATTCACGTTCGCATTAAAATAGGAATCGAACCAACTTGCAAATCATAAGTTTATGGCAGTTATTCCACGTAATAATCGTAAAATATTTATATGCAGTCGGCACTCACACGTGCACCCTACTACTGCAGGGATCCTGACATCAAGTTTGCATTTGAGATGCAGATAATGCAACGCAGGCGACGCCCGCGCTCAAACCGCGACGGAGTGGCGCAATTGTCTTGGCATGCTTCTCGATTTGCGCAGCCCTTCATGTATACAATTTAGCAACTGTGCATGCCTCGCGTGACGCAAGAACGACGACGTCGCCCGGACCCAGGATCCGGTGCGTCCGTCAATACAAGTTTTACGTGACTTTATGTCGAAACCAACTCTAGTTTCAAACAATAAACATCATTTTTGCACTGCAATAAAAAGCGTGGAGAACTCGCTTCTTGTTCTGCGATTCTTATTACACGGAGTTCTCATGTACTTTGAGCTATTCGAAAATGCAATCAGTGGGCAAGCAGCTCCCATGTAAATTTACTGGATCTGATTGGAGCTTGAGCTATTTGCGTTTACTGTTGACTTGCAATATCATCTGCGAGCATAATGTAGAACACGATCCAGCTGTGATACGTTTTCCGGTTGAAAATTGCCAAATGACACCTCTATATTTTTTTTTGTCTTGTGCTCGTGTCATGGAACAATGAATATGTTATAGATAGGCCCATTTCCCAGGTTTTCACACGCGCGTTGGCACGATGCGGGAAGGGTGATTGCCAGCCACCCGAGTAATTTTGTGTGTCTCTGATGAACGCCCGGACAGGTTGTAATTACGTGCCTTGCGTGATTGATGAGGCTTCATTTCTAACACGATTTCATTTGCATGTGACTTTTTGATCGTTGAAAATTTCATTGGAGTGATGAATCTACGCCAGGACATGGATCAATACTAAATTTCGATGTGACGACGCAAATTGTATCGTATGCCCGAAGGATCCTAGAGCGTCATTTAAAACTCCTGTAATAATTAGAGGCCGCATCATATATATATATATATATATATATATATATATATATATATATATGTATATATAGGTCGAAACTTGGAGAGTAATTAATCTCTGTCACTTTAGCCGAAGGAAAAGAAAGATTGGCAGTGGCACTAAACCAGAGGAAATGCTTCCTCACGCGAAATCAAACCTTGTCGATGCAAAACAGATCAGCTAGCCTGGAAATAGTACTAAATACTCGTCATTTGGAATGTTTTGTGGCGTGGTGTGGATATTGGATATGCGTGATACGCCAACGCGCTGCAGCCAAGCAGATAATGTTTCCACGTGAGAGGATCCTTTCAATCACTATACCTCATTGCCTTTCTATCAACTCTTTTCACCATTGCAACCCTTTAGTAGATGCGATAACACATGTTGTTTTGTTGCAGCTGCAAAATACTGGGACTGGCAAGGGGTTGACATCAATTAGAAGAATGCCAGGATCAGAAAAAGCCTCCAATATATTCATAAGTAGCTTAAATTTATTCTCGTTAATGATTTAAATATAAGCAGTATTTGTTTTCACATCAATTCCACTACATGATAACTTTTACCCAAAATTTATACCTTTCTGAATATTTTGACTATGCGTGACGTAAGCGCACTTCATTAATCGTAACAATTCATTATCAACACGTCAATGTTGGAAAATTCGTAATGTGCTAGAGTTAGGGTATAATTGTTGACTAAAACTTCATGTTTAACGATCAATTGTCCATGACAACCAATTTGCCGAGCAACAAAGTTTGATCGATTTGTTTCCATTCAGTCAAAATATTTTCAGAGAAAGCAGAGTAATGGTGCAAAGTATGTACCGAGATAAAAATATTACTTCTAAGCCGAATAAATATTTATTCAATTTTCCAGTAACGGAAGACTTAGTGAGAAAGAAGGCAGAACATAATGAGAAAATCATCTACTCGCTCGAAGAATTATCCTTACATCAGGAAGATGTCGATAAAATCGAACATGTTCAACATTGGTGCAAAGAACTGGAAATTCTGTTGCTCCAATCCAATCTAATTCCAAAAATTGGTAAGAATGTAATATCCTAGTAACGTCAACTCTTCAAATATCTATTTCTATCATTTACAGAAAATTTACACAAGTTAAAGAAACTTAAATATCTCAATTTGGCTATAAATAATATTGAAGTAATTGAAAATTTAGAACGTTGTGAATCATTAGAAAAACTTGACCTGACGCTAAACTTCATTGGAGATTTAGAAAGCGTCAAATGTTTGCAGGATAATATTTTCTTAAGGCATCTTTATTTAACGGGGAATCCATGTACGGATTATCCTGGTTACCGGCACTATGTTATTGCCAATTTGCCTCAATTACAATGCCTGGACAATGTTGACATATTACACAGCGAGCGCATCAAGGCGCGTCTAAATTTGCAAAAGATCGAAGAGCAAATAAAGTGTGCACAAGCAGAGTATGTAAAGTTTCGGCAAGAACAACGTACGCGCATATTAAAAAAGCTAGAAAATGACAAGGAGTTGGATGATGACAAATTTTGGCACTCGAAATCCGAACACGCACCTGAGACACGGTATGAGATGAGTAGGCGTAGTCGCTTGGCAAGAGGAAAAGACAAAGAAGAGGAAGCAAAGGAGGAGGAAATTAAAAAATCTCCTATTTATGGCAAAAATGGGAAACCACTTAACATTAATCAAGCGAAATTGAAATTTACATTTGATGATACGGACGAAGCCAAATTTGTTTTGGTCGTTTTTATTTATAAGTAAAACAAAACTCAATTGGGTAATTACCTTTTCATTAGACTAAAATTAAATTTAATACTTTATAGACATTTGGATACTGCTTATATTGATGTAGATCTGCAACCTTTATATGCAAGAATTGCAATTAAAGGAAAAATATTTCAATATGCATTACCTGCAGAAGTTGTAACTGATAAGAGTACTTGTCAAAGATCACAGATTACTGGACATTTGGTGATTACAATGCCACGACTCAATTACAAATCAAAACCTAAAATTGTCAGTGTTGATAAAGAACAAGAAGAAAAGAAGAGGTATGGCAATGAAATAAATTGCACATATTCTAACGATTCAATTTACTTCGTTCTGTAGATGTTTTTTGGAAGTAACACCACAAGAAGATATGGATTTCAGTAAAATAGTTGAAAATTATCAGAAACGACAAGAAAATGTTGATCCTGAAATGCCACCATTAGAATTTGCATAGACTTACCATTGAAAGCGTGTCTAGGTTGTTCAGGAATGGCACAAACGAAAGCAAAGATTAATTATATTTATGAGAACAAAACGTGAGTTGTAGTAGTTTTGTAATTTATTTGAAAAAGCTCTTTCAATTGCATTCAATACATCAAGATTATTGAAGTGTACTTATTCGGAAACCCACGACAGTTCATTTGATAACACAGTTTGTAAATAATTCTCAATATTCAAAATATCCTCTCCGCTGACACACGTGCAGAACCCAATGAGTATAGGCACAATTAATCAAAAATAGTCGAAAGATAGAAGAGTAGACTTGTTAAATGTAATAGAAAAGCACGATACTCATATAAATCTCACTCATCACCGAATTCTTTCCACAAATAGTCATTAATATATAATATGCCACATAGTTTTAGTCGATTATGATTAATATCCTCTTATGCCATCAGTATACACGCTAAAGCTATTCCTATTAATAAGTTTATTAATTCGCAAGAAACTAAGCGTATTTATACACTTTGGCGTCACATCAAGTTTAGTCTCCTCTTGCCGATTCCACTGTTCATCTTCGTGTTTGAATTATAGATATAAAATAACAATGCAACTAATTTTGCGTACATCAATTTAGCTCGCGCCTGTTGCAGACGGCAACTATTATTGCGTCGTTTTTCATATCGTTCGAGTCGAGCTTCTCATACATAAAGAGATTGCAATGTTTTGCTATTAAAAATATACCTGGATTTGGTCATTCAGTAGTTGCTAAACTTTAAAATCAGAATGTACAACAATAAAAATTTTCACCTCTAGCATATTTTCACGCTCTTTTCAACCGGGGTACTCATTGCTTATAAAACCGACATTTACTAAATTTACATAAAAAATGTAGTTCCTTCTTATCGTTACATGCAAATGCGAAGATGCACATGGCTTCAATAGTAAATATGCGTGTTTCAGTTATTGTTTGATTTGAAAATGGTGCGTGGAACTGAGTGACAAGGTTCAGTGACTGCAGCACTTTGAAGATGAAGCGGCCTGCCTTCTATCAACTGTTACCCGATCGATGTGTTCGCCGGGTTCTCTTCCTGCAGTTTTGTCTAAAATAGCTTCAGCTAATTCACTAAATGCTTTCTCTATGTTGATATTTGCTTTTGCAGACGTTTCCATGAATCGAATTCCGTGCTCACGGGCAATCTGAATGCGAAAAATAGCATCAAATCTCTATATTAGATTGAATCACATACTACATTATAACTTACAGCTTCTCCTCTATCTTTGCTCACTGTTCGTTTGTCATCCATATCACATTTGTTGCCAAGAATCATCTTTTCTACATCTTCATTTGCATGCTACAAATAAACAATATTAACAGAAGAACAGTGTTTGTTTGGTAGGAACATACCTCATCTATATTTCTTAACCATTTGACTATGTTTTCAAAACTTTTTTCATTTGTAATATCATAAACTAACATAATTCCCATGGCACCTCTGTAGTATGAAGTAGTAATTGTGTGAAAGCGCTCCTGTCCTGCAGTATCCCATATTTGTAATTTGATCTTTTTGCCTCTTAATTCCACTGTTTTTATTTTAAAATCTATGCCTGTAAAAGAAAGCAAATTTTCAAGATTGGCACAATTGACCTTACCCTATATTTATAAATTCAGCCAGACCTACAATGCTGAACCTCCTAAATGATAGCGTCAACAATTACCCCAACACACTCGTATATTGCACGCGTTAGATAACACGTAAGCACTGATAATTATTGAAAATTATTTGTGTCATTGTTAGCAACGTAACTGAGAAGCAGACAATCCTCAAAAATAGAGTATAAAGGTTAACTTACCAATTGTTGAAATAAATGTGGTTGTAAAGGCGTCGTCGGAAAAGCGGAAAAGAATACACGTCTTGCCTACGCCAGAGTCACCAATTAACAATAATTTGAACAACAGATCATAAGTCTTTTTAGCCATTGTAAGATTTATTTTAAAATACTAGTCACTAATATCTATCGCCTCTGACGTCTTCCTTGAATTTGCCCAGCAGGCTACTGGTTGGACAATGTAACCGCCAATGTGCGTGATGCTACTTTTTGCGAATATTTCTCAGTGGTCTCCGCGGATGCATAATGGTACATTGAATCGACTTGATAAGCATTTCCTGATTCAGCCCTGGGATACCCCGCTGCGGGTTATTCAGATTTTTACTTCATAATCAATTTATTTCCTTCAAACAAAATGAGAAGTCGTGTCTTACAAAGGCAACTTCGAGAATACTCGCGGAGCACGACACTTTACGAAGCCCACCCAAATGTTTGGTGTTTTTGACAATGTTGGTAGTTTTAATTTAAATTTCTTTAAAATCAATTAAACATCTAAAGTTGCAAATAGAAGTAAATGTTGGAACTTTGAATAATTATTTATTTGGTGGTTTAACAGTTCGTTTCCTTATATAAATTGAGGCAACCATAACGACATCAATTCGCTGCTGCTGTCATAGTGTTGATGGTATCAAATTTATCATACCATAATCACATTTATCATAATAACTTTTTGATAACATTTCTAGGAGTAATGCGTTCATACACGAAAAATCTGGTGTTCTTGTTTCGCTGATCCATTTTCAATTTTGTCACACATTTATACGCTTTTTGTTTTTTTTTTTTTTTTTACAAATATCTGGCGCAAGCGCAGAGTGTAGCACTAGAAACTTCCATTTTGTCGAACTGTCACTCACTCTCTGGCAACGAAATTTAATGTTGGCTCGCGCTCAAAAAGTGACGATAACGATTAAAACAAGGCCCAGATAGGAAGTAAATTAGTCCATAATTGCTATTAGGTAAGTAATTATATTATTAAATTAGCGGTGTTTGATTTACTCGATTGCAATGTTAGATTCCTGTAGCAAATGCATGTGAATTTGTCGGAGTCATGGGGTATTTCCATTATTATATGTGATTTTTGCATTTACTAAGGCAATATGTGTAGATAATATTATATTGTGTTACATGCTAAGGTGCGGCTGAGTGTAGAGCGTATGTTTCTAGTTTCGGAAAGATCATCTTTGGCAAGTTTCTGCAAACGCAAATATTGATTTTTAATGTTATTAGTGTGTATGACTCATTGTTGTGCAATGAAATTGCTTCTGGCAGATTGAATACTCCCACGATCTATAAATATATCGAAGAAAGTTAACGGTAGTCATGAAACATGAAAAGAAATTACATTTATTTGAGAATTCTGTTCATTACAATATGAGAATTTTTTCCAGAATATATTTTGATTAGAATTAGTCAATATGATTTGAAATGTTTGATTTTAGATATCACTTTTTTATTAATGAAATTCTGAATACTTGCATCAGGCATATTGTTATCTAATATTCAGCATTCAGTTAATGATTACTTGTGAAAGTGATGTGTGTTTCATTGATATTAAATAATCCCACTTATCTTTAGGACATAAATCAAGATGGCTTGGCAACAAGGAGGTGCATATCCACCACCAGGTAATTTAATTCATGCTATGTGAAGGGACAGCAAAATAAGGCTGTTGATCTTGTCACTTCTTTATAGATCCAAATCAATTCTACGGACAACAACCGCCGTATCCTGGAGCTTACCCTCCATCAGGCGGTTATCCTAGTGTCCCACCGGGTTATCCGAATGCGCCGCCACCAGGCGGTGCATATCCAGGGCAAAATTTCCCCGGCGGTTTTCCGGGAGCAGGTTTCCATCCACCGCCTTCACAGGGATCACCTTATGGACAGCCGCCTGGTGGTGCCGGTTACAATCAACCAGGTGAAGGCACAAGGATATATAATTTTCAACCTGGTTCGTTTGAACTGTATTTAGCTTGGATGGCGACTTTGCTAGACTTGATTTCTAATATTAATTTTATTGCTTCTGGCTAAATGCTAATTTTCCTATTTTTGTGTTAATTCATTGCACTATAAATGCCCTCAAGTGACTTGTACATGATACATAATTTACTTTGTTTTATGGGTTCTGCAATGACGTAAGTATGGTGGGTTGGAATTTAAAATAGTGCAATTGTGGTTATAGCATGATATGGTTAACTTTAGAACATAGCAGCATGTTTAAGCTAATCTTGACTATTACTTCACTTAACACAATTGCTAACCATTGTTTCCTTTCTTAGATATGTATGGAACCAACTACAGTGGAGGGGAAGACCCCGAAGTTAAAGGGTTTGACTTCTCGGATAAGGTCATCCGGCAAGGCTTCATTCGCAAAGTCTATTCGATTTTACTCTTGCAACTATCCGTAACTCTGGGCTTTATATGTCTCTTCGTGTATCATCGACCAACGCAGAAATTCGTCGCGGGACATCCGGAACTGTTTATTGTTGCAATCATCGTTTTGATAGTTTCTTTGATTGCGCTATCATGCTGTGGAGAACTGCGACGCAAGTCCCCAACGAATTACATAATGCTGGGACTGTTTACATTGGCTGAAAGCTTCTTCCTGGCCATGACCGCATCCCATTACAGGTCCGAAGAGGTTGTGATGGCGGTGGGCATTACTGCTGCTGTGTGTCTTGCTCTGACACTTTTTGCATTCCAAACTAAGATAGATTTTACCATGATGAGTGGTATCTTATTTGTCGCTGTCGTGGTGCTGTTTATTTTCGGTATTGTTGCAATAATCGTAAAGAGCAAAGTAGTGTCGCTTGTGTATGCATCCCTTGGAGCTCTAATCTTTTCGATCTATTTGGTATATGATACTCAAATGATGCTTGGCGGCAATCACAAATACTCAATTTCGCCGGAAGAGTACATTTTTGCCGCTCTTAGCTTGTATTTGGATGTCATCAACATCTTCATCTACATTTTGACTATTATCGGCGCATCGCGAGATTAGGATTAGGGGGCTGGAGTGTAAGAGCTGGATAACCAATGACTGATTAATATTGATGGATCTATGTAACGATTCAGCTCTAAATGGTTTATTGTCATTTCTATATGTTAATATACAGAATATTATTTAAATTGTTTCCGGTGTAGTTACACGTTATCGTTGTTTCTAATAATATGTCTATTGTCGTGTATAATCGAAAAACGTTAATGTAGTCTATATAACCAGTGTGTGCCCATTTCGGTTTACCAGTAGAAACGTTCCTTTTGTTATATTTTCTCAGTTTCTTGGTGAATTCAATTTACTTTTATTTACATTGGGCCTACAGGGGATGATATACTAATCTGCACTAGGCTGTCGGACGATAAAAAACAAATACTAAATGTATATTGCATAGCTTTTACAAATGTTACAAGTATTTTTGAAAAGTACTATATGTAATTTATATAATTCTACAATGTCTTGCACTGCAGCGGACGATACTGTCTTATATTCTATGTGTTAATGTATGCATAAGTATTCTTGCAATGGTAGCTCATCTATCAGACGATGCTTGAAAATTTTAATTTATATGCATATTGAAGCTCTTATTTCTTTTAGACTATGACTCCTTGTATAGGTTTAAATTTATTAGTACGTTTCAACTGTATATTGAAAATAAATGGTAGTGAAAGTAGAAAATACTGAAACTGGGTTTGGGTGAAGCTGTAATCTGTTAAAGACATCATTTACATTACTGGACCAAGGTAAATAATTTTTTAAAAGTTTAGTTCTACGATCTACCTTCGGCCATCTGAATAGATATCTAACATTCTATAAGATACATTGTTAAATAGAACGGCGACCGCGACATGTTTTTGTAACCGAGTGATCATAACTAATTCAGTGTATCTCTTAGTTTATTTGTCTTAATTTATGGCTATGAAAAAATGAGATCTTAACATCCAATCAATGGAAAACCATCCACACTTTTCTCATTTTTATCACATTGAAATTATTTTCATTCCTAACATATAAAAGGCAATACGTTGTAATTAATGTATACTTTTTTGCTCATCATATATATATATATATATATATATATACTTATAACAAGTTACACTGTCATTTATCTTTCTTAGAAGAATCTGGAGTAGTAGCAGATGTTTCAGGCTGTACCTCAGGTGCTTCTACATTTAGGCAGCTCTCATTAATAGTTTCAGGTTCTCCACTCTCATTACAGTTTTTCAGAAACTTTCCACTTGCATATCCAACTACACCACAGCCAATTGCAGCAGCACCACCAATTTTAATTCCTGCAACCATTCCTAATGGACCCCCAACCAATGTACCTAGAAGTGCTCCAGTTATAGGATAACTGGCTCTCTTTAATCTGAAATAAAAATATGTTCCATTCTATTTTAATGAAATTGCATGCACATTATTTACCTTGATGCTGCAATTAAGTGTTGTAATCCTCTATTAGCATTTTCTTGTGTCTCTTCCACATTTGTTTCTACTTGTGTTACAGTTTCACCTTGCTCATGTACCATTTCATTTAGATTCACATACATACCATGGAGATCTTGAATATCATTTTCTAATTCAATTACATCATTCAGTCTACTTTGTGCTTCTTGTAATTTGAGATCAGATAAACTTGTCTGTAGCTGAAGTTGTGATATGTTTCTTGTTGGATTCTCATTTTCAATGTTCTCATTAACACTATTTTCTGAGTCAACAAATATTAAAGCTTGCTTTTCAATTGCATTATAGTCTTTAATAAGTGATGTTATGGTTTTTCTTAGAGAGAATGTTCGATCATCAAATTTATCCAAATCTACATCTTCAACTTGGGACCTGAGTGTGTCCAACTCATATAGAAGGTCTTTCAATTGTTTTACAATGCGCTTTTTATCCTTCACTTCTTTCTTTAGCTGTGTTACATTGCCAGATACAGATAGCTATTAACAAAGTTAAATTTACGTGAATTGCGTTGTTAGCATTGAAACAAGATGTTTACAGACACGCCAACATACCTTATGTGTGGAAATTTTGTGATTTTCAAAAAGACTCTTGTGGTGTGGTATTGCCTGCTCGTAGAACTTATTAATCGGAATCTCAATGAGCTTGAATGATTGTTTTTGTAATGCAGACATTGCGACTCATAATTTCAGGTGCACTAATAACGAGCCAAGTTATCTTGTTTACGAGTTCTTGCAACTAGGAGGGGAGACTTGCTTAGAATCAAAATGACGTTAGAAGTAAAGGTTATATTTCAATATATTTTTATAATTTCTTATAGTCTCGTTTAATTGAACTATAATTTGCTGAAAGCGGTTCCCAATTTTATCGACAAGAAATACGTCACTCAGACATACATTCCTAACAATTTTCTTATATTGTTGAAAATTTGCACTATAAAATTTACTTAAAATTGATTTATAAAACGTTTTCGGCATGTTGCCTTCTTCAGTATACTGAAGTGTTATAGTGCAAATTTTCAACAATATGAATCTTAAACACTTCGTGACCACACTCAACAATACTTTTAACAATTTTCTACTATAATTGTTTCACCCTCCCCTGAAATATAATGACATCTCCTGGACTAAGAAGCAGTTTGTCCAACTTCAATAGATTATTTATTCTTCTTTTCTGAGGCTTTGCTGTGACAAAGGATTGACAACTGATGAAACTAAAGCGCTGGACACATGAAAAGATTCTCCGAAAAGATAAACGGAACATAGCACAAAATTATTTTTTAACGATTAACAGAACAATAGCCCCTTTATGCGCCAATGTGCAGTGTAAGAAATGAATCTACAAAACATGAAAAAACAAAGAAAACAATTTTGTTGTTTTTTTCTTAAATTATGTGGTGCCTTGGCGGGTCGCGCAAAAAGTTCCTGCATCCAGCACACTTGCGCCAAAAATGCCCTTTCTATTCCTGCCATAAGCTTGACAGATGGCTGATTTTCCGGACTTTTCCAATATGCGTTGATTTTACGAAGCAAGCCGATTCCTTCAATTCCCGTTCGGTGCTTTCTACAACGTCACATTTGATGTTTTAAGGTTACTGGTATTCCACGTCCCCGGGTCTCTAACAGGAAGTAAAATACGTGTGCACAATGACTAAATAACATACACTTCTTACAAAATGCGAGTTCAATTTAGCACAATTATCACCTCTGTCTTCGTGGCGTTCATTCTTCACTCGGTGTACAATTTGTATGTTTTGTACAGGCCGCCTTCTTGTAACGATAATGATATTTGTTATAAATCTTATTTAAATTCTGAGCCTAAATTAGAGTTATTAGTATATTTGTGTGATAGCTACAAATCAAATGGATATGAAAATGTTCTTCACATTCCCAATTTTAACTACCATGAACCACTCCAGAGGTGGGTATCATTCATGTTAAACATATATAATTTCAGAGTATTGTTGAGTGTGGTCATGAAGTGTTTAAGATTCATATTGTTGAAAATTTGCACTATAACACTTACTTAAAATTGATACTGAAGAAGGCAACATGCCGAAAACGTTTTATAAATCAATTTTAAGTAAGTGTTATAGTGCAAATTTTCAACAACATATATAATTTCTTATATGTATTTTATTTAGGAATATCAATTTCCAAGTGCCAAGGGCAGCTTATTCAAATCAATCTATTTATATCCACACTTTAATTATTCCAAAAAGACAGAAATCAGATGTGATTACATTCCAAGAGGCTGAAAGCCTACATGATTCAACACATGTAAGGAGTAAACTAACTAAACATGTAGTACCTGCCAGCATTGCTTTTAACTTACTAAACAATGATGGAGTGAAGCAAAACTCCCAGAAAGCAGTTACACATTTGAAGACAAAATATGCAATTGTTATGTGCACTGATGTACTGGGCATTCCACACTCAGGAGTACCATTGGAACTGTTGAAATATTTACGCATTAATCCAAAGAAACAATTCTTGCCAATTGTGAGCCAAGATATACTACAAAGCAGACTGAAAGACTTGGAAGAGATTACAAAAGACAAGAAAGATATGCTTTTCACCTTTGTATATAACCCCATTAGTATTGGAAAGTTTAAGTTCTTAGTGCAAATGGAATCTACCTTCATTAATTTTATGGAAATGGGCTTTACTTCTAAAGATGTAGATGAAGTTAAAGGGGTGTTTGCAGATACCAACTTCTATTTACTATGTGCTACTATGACTATTGGATCAATTCATGTAAATATTGTCTTGATTTGATATTTTAGTTTTTGTTAATTTGTGCATCTTTATGTTCCAGTTACTATTTGACTTCTTGTCATTTAAGAATGATGTCAGTTTCTGGCGTTCACACAAGACTATGGCTGGGTTATCCTCTAGGACTGTCCTATGGAGATGTTTCTCTCAATCTGTAGTATTCCTATTTCTTTTAGATGAAGGTACATCACTCTTGGTTCTTATTCCAAATGGAATTGCAATGTTGATAGAAGTATGTAAACCTTACATCACATTAATTCATAACTAATAGTCACCTAAATTACAGTTTTGGAAAGTAACCAAAGTGTACAAGCTACGATTCAGTTTCAGCGGTGTAAATGTAGACAAATCGTACAAAGAAACAGAAGCTGAGCAAACAACAAAGAAATATGATGAAGAATCAATGAAGTACTTCAATTATTTATTACTGCCTCTACTTGTGAGTGCAGCAATTTATTCCTTGGTTTATCAACCCCATAAAAGGTAAATAATATCTTTTGGCTGTTTTAATCGTGCACATTTTCATAATATATTTTTAGTTGGTACTCATGGACAATTAACAGCTTGGTCAATGCAGTATATGCATTTGGTTTTATCTTCATGCTTCCACAACTCTTCATTAACTACCGCCTTAAATCTGTGGCGGCCTTGCCATGGCGAGCGTTTACTTACCGGGCATTTAATACTTTCATCGACGACATCTTCGCATTTATTATTACAATGCCGACAGCGCACAGAATTGCATGCTTCCGAGATGATGTTGTCTTCCTAATATATTTATATCAAAGATGGTGCGTACGACTAAATTATATAATTTTCTTATAATTTATGATTGTCTTATAGGTTGTATCCTGTTGATAACACACGCAACGACGATGGTAACGAAATGTCCCAGGATATGGTACAAACTGGAGAAACCAAGAAAGAAAAATAACCATGGTACAATGCACTTATAAAATTTAATAAAATTACTATGCTAATTTATCCATATTAAACATCATGGAGTAGAGGGCGCTAGGAAATTTGCACATATAAATCTTTGGTACCCATCACCCCGCCATGGCATATCACTAAGGTTAGCAATTTTGCGGAAAGGACCTTTCAATTGCCTAAAATACTCGTTTAGTTAATTTTTGCAAGGCGTCATTGGCAAGTGAAGGGGCAAATACCTGAATTTACATATCATTCCTGCAGTTTTTGCCCCAATTGTATTCAAAGTCATTATATCCTTAATTTCACCTTCATTTAAAATAGATAGAACGTTCTTCGTGTGATTACTTTCCGATAAATTTGTTCCTTTCTTGTGGGTAGTTTTCTTCTTGATTTTACTATGTGGTATCCTAAAATAAAATAGTGAATTTCCAATTTTGCCATTTGGTTTAAATACATACAAATCATTCCACATTGGTTGTTTGGGACTCTGAGCTTTTCTCATTGATATCCGCGTGCTCCTTCTCATCTTTATAATCGGTGACTTTTGTGCCATGGACGTCAGTTTCTCCAATCTAATAGAACGTCGTAAATGCTTTGGAGGTGATGCAGAGGTGCGTTTCGGCGAAGATGCCGCAATAGACTTCTTCGGCAATTTAATCCTTTTTATAGGTGAAAATGGTTTCTTAAATAGCGTTCTATTGCCAGACATTATAAAACTTGTCCTATGGAGATTGTTTGAAGATAAGTTCGCAGTTGACGTTTCATTTTCCTTCGCAACCGCATCATAGTAAGTAATGCAACACGGGCTTGGTTCACGGTTGATATCAATTTCATTTCGAAATGTATTAAACTCTCCGACCAACGACATCTGACTCCTCACAATATCAGTAACTTCACGTTGCAAAGACCTACGCGAAATACGCGGAGAATTTATACGATTTGCCATTGGAGTCACGATATCGGTAACAATATTCTTCACACGCTCCATTATGCCTTCTCCAAGAGCTTCCATGCACTTATTTACAATTGGTGAAAGAGACACCGGAATATCACTAACAAACGATGGAGTGGAATTTATTGGCAGAAAGGAATCAGTAGCAGCTGATAGGTTTGTAGTAGAATTGAACCTTTGGATAACAGGCCGTCGATTGATATTGAATGAATTGTGATTTAGTGGTGTTCGACCTGTGAATTTATTTCCTGTGCTTACGGTTATTTTTTGTGAAGTGGACCTCATTCCACTAATTGTTCTTGATTTCTAAAAATACAATATAGATAAGAAGTTTCTTCAAAAACTATATTAATTACTTACCGCATATTCTAAGACGATACTGTTCAGTTCTGGTTTGTTCCTTACTCGTTTAGCACGTTGTGCAAACTCCAGAGTTTGTACGGTTTCGGTGAGATCTTCAATATTTGTACCAATGCATGCAACTAAAGTCACATAATTTTTCCGATTTAAAGAATCTAGAAACATACTTGCAATAATCTTACTTTATTTGAAATGCTGTACTATTACCTTGTAATATAGTTGTGATTGTAGATTGTCTATAAGGAACATGTGATTGATTGTTTGATAGTGCATTAATAACTTGTCCAATGCACAATAAACCTTTATTTATGTTTATTCCCTCATGCAACTGACTGCCCTCATTGCCAGTTTTCTTCACACTTTCAGAACCAGCCAAATCTACTAAATTTAATTTAGATTCCCTCTCCTGTCCTCTATAAAATAAACTAATAACTAAAAATAAACGTGTTTTGCATGTTAAAAGTGCCTACTTACAAATTTTTAACACAACAGTATATTGTAAATATTGCATGTGATCTTGAACTCTTGGAATTTTGTTTTGTTTCACCTGTATGTCTGTTCTTCCCACCTTCAATTAATAACATTTCTCCTTCTAGAGAAGTTAAAACCTCTAGTTTTTTAACTCCATTTACATGAAATCCTTTAATTTGTAGTGCAATCTTATTTTTTCCCAGTAAATCATAAACCTTTTCATTGTAAATTTCCACAAAAGATATGTATACTGACATTGAGTGATTATCGCACCTTAATATATCATTTAAAGCCCTTGTAATTAAACCAGCATCATTTCCACTAAAGTATGTAGGATCAGTTCCAATGGTATATGTCTTGCCTGTGCCTGTTTGCCCATATGCAAAAACGGTAGAGTTGTATCCATTTATAACATTTTGCACAAGAGGCTGAACCATTTCATGATAAATATTTCCCTGTTTTGATTCCTCTGAGAAAATATTATCAAATGAAAATGATAATTGACGGTCAGGAACAACAAGAACCTAAACAATAATACATTTATTTGATATATTGTGCAATAGGGTACATTAATACTTACTGGTGGGTTTTTTGATAAAACCTCAATGGATTTCCCATACTTGTTCTCGCATGGTTTCACGCGGATTGCAACAGATACATAATCCATGATAGGTATTCCAACGTCGGTACACAAAACAAAGCGATGATATAAAGCCTTAATAAGAATATATGGAATTTTATTAATCCATCCAAAAGTTCCAAAATGATCAAAATAAACAAATCACATTAAAACGCATCATTCGGCATCTTCAGCAACCGTCACTTTGAACTTAACCAAGCATTTTTCAAATAACGCACAGACTGCGCATGTCCAATGCCCAGTTCAAAAATATATACAATAAAATATGACGAACAAACGAATTAATCCAGAAATATGTGCGCTAATTATAACTAAATTCAATTTTTAGAGAAGAAAACAAATATTTACCGATTTTATGTTGAAATTAACATATTTGACACTAAGTATGACAAATAAATATGTCATAATGTGAAAACATATAAAAGATTTCTACTGCGTTTTAAGTATCAGATGTGATCTGATGGTTTTGGTTTTAACTTTCGGGGTTTAATTACTTAAATTCTAACTATTAGCATGTCTTATCATTATCCCATGCCCAGTAAGGGCAGTAAAATGTCAATAGAAGAAGAGAAAAATTTGTATTTAGATCGTCCTATGAAGGGAAAATCACAAGAACAATTACGGCGGCATCAATTAGAAGCATCGATCGACAACAAGCCGATTGAACGATCATTACACATTCTAACGTAAGAATAATCGTTTTAGATATATTATATCACAAAACTCATTTCATTTTAAACAGTTTAAATAAGTTTAGATAAAACTGGTTGTCTAACTTGATTGTTTGAGCACGGCAGCTTCTACTGTTTTCTCCGTACACCCATTGCATACAAAAACATTCTTGTTTGTTTTTGCATTCTTCGGCGTATTATTATCGCCTACAAATATCACTTTCAGTAGAATGTAGGCGTTTACACCTTAACTTTAGACTCCAACATGGAGCAAAAGGAAAATGTTGATTGTAAAAGTGGAAACTTTAAAACAAAGATTTTTGAGGATTTGTTGTGCGTTGATTCTCCTAACCTACGGTAATGTTACTTTAAATCTGACTTAAGTATATTTGTCTTAGAATGGGAGATGATGCACAAAAAATCAGTGTAATTAACTCCTTACCACACCTAATTACATTGGATTCTGCTGCTGTTTACAACCGAATTATTCCGAAAATTAAACAAGATCTACCTTCCTCATCATGTGAAT
Organism: Diploeciton nevermanni; assembly: GCA_027575565.1. Taxonomy (NCBI): domain Eukaryota; kingdom Metazoa; phylum Arthropoda; class Insecta; order Coleoptera; family Staphylinidae; genus Diploeciton; species Diploeciton nevermanni. The sequence continues at coordinate 6,613,614 of JAODIE010000007.1, forward strand.
TTCAAATAGCAACAAGTTCAGTCTTTATGTTGTTGCTTCAGCAGTCTGGAAATTCAGCTATTTTACAATCAATTCTCAGTGGCTTGGATTCTAAGGATCCGAATGTGGCTTATGCTTGGTCTCAAGCACTATTTGGAGCTATGGCAAGTTTACCAGAAGTTATGCTGCAAAACCAAATACTGCCATTGGCAAAGCAGAGATTTCAACCAAATGCAACTGTACTTTCCAAAGTTTTCTGTGCTAAATTGATGGGAGAAATTTGTTCCAGAACGAAATTTCGAATGATAGAGTAATTCAAGGGTTTATTATAGTTTAGAAATTAGTAATTGAAGTTAAATTTATGATTTTAGTGTAAAGAGAGATATTATGCCAATTGTAAATGGGCTTTCTCAAGATCGCAATCCAGATGTCAGAGCTCAAATGTGTTCTTGTTTACCAAGAGTTGTGGCAATACTTGGCAATGAATGGGAGAAAACCAACATTCTATCTTGTATTGTAGACCTTGCTCAGGACGAAAACATAAAGGTGCGCTCCACGTCAATCCTCGCCATTGCATCAATGATGAAAATTTTAACTCAGGGTAAAATGGTGTTCTAAATACACATAAGCATACTGATTAGTTTTGTTTAATTTAAGATGCCAGCAAGAATACTTTGTTGCCGCTAATTAAAAACTTATGCACAAAAGCATGTGAAGAGTCGTCAGTTTGCGCGTTAATTTTGTCTGATGAATTTGGTGGTTTAATGCTTGATATGCCTTACATTGATACTCAAGACATGATGTTCTTCATTCATATTTATAAGCAGTTATCCATAAAGGGTAAACAAGCTACTTCTACTAAAGCCAATGCCTCAATGGAAGTAACAATACGCCAAAGATGCGCCACGAATACACTTGGAATTATGAAACTTGTACTGTTAACAATACCTGCGCAAATTCCGGAGGTTTATGGTACATTTCGTGATCATGCGATTGATCCATGTTATTTGGTTCGAAAAGCAGCGGCTGGTGTCTTGGCCGATATTGCACAATTGCTGGGGAAGGACAATAAAATAATGAAAAATGAAATTGTTCGATTGTTGCGTGACGATGCAGTTGAAGTGTTAGATGCATTAATTCCGACGATATCATCACTTTTTACAAGTCTTGCCAATCATGGTGCGATATCTTACACGGAGACAACACAAACAACAATAGAGCTATGCAAAGCTTTAATAAAATGCCAAACGGAACTTTCAAAACGATACAATTGGCGATTGACAATTCAATTTATAAAGCAATTAGAGGTGTTACCGACATGTGTTCCTTCTGACTATATTCACAATAATTTCACACCGAATTTATTCGACAAATTAATTTTTGGGGTATGATCATGCTTAGGTTTATAGTGTTATATTTATTTTACTACTTTATTAGAAAGCCAAGCCGGTGAGGAAAGCCGCCGCCAGTACGCTGGTCGTCTTTATGCGATACAATTTCCAATCAAATCAGTGCAAGTGGATACGTGATTCATTGATAAGGCAAACATCACAATCACGCAGTTGCCACAGTCGAATTTTATACTTCGATGTCTGCGCGGCGGTTCTATCCGTATACAGCGAAAAGTATTTCAAGGAATTCTTTTTGGGCCCATGTTTACAGCTAGCACAAGATAGAATTCCAAATATTCGATGGAAATTTATACAGTTTTCAACTAAGCTAAAATCGATGGTTACGCTATCAACAGACTTGCAGTCTAAAAATAAAATATCAGATGCAATTTCTCGATTGGAATCCGCTGAAAGGACTAAGACCGTGTTGGACATAATAAAAGTCAAAAAACGTGACCCTTTGCCGAAATATTCATCAGATGCTCTTCGAGAGGAGGACATTCGAGTAAGAGAAGAAGCTACTACTAATATAAAGAAGGTAGGAAATTCTCTAACCAAAATACATGGACCTCTAGGCACTGGAGTCAAAAAGCCACAATCAGTTTCACCACCGTACGTAATATTTTTCTATTTTATGTATTATGTATAAATTTCTTGTATGCTTTATAGTGAGATGCCTTTTCTCGAACAGCATTTTTACATTGACGCGGGTATTAAGCTAGAATCAATCATCAACATTTCAAATTCTTCTGAAATTGATTCTGATACTCATCTCGACACCTCTGATTTGATACCATTAGACTCCTGCAATATAACCGATGATGCCAAAGTGAATTTACGAAATAATTTGAGAGGTACATCAAAATTTCTCGTGGAAACTTCGCGTCTGGAATCAGCTTTAAGTCGTAATACGAAAAAACGACATTCGAGCATTTTTTCGCACGAATGTCTACAACAATCTAAATTGCCGGATAAATTGGGGCAAAGACGACACAGTCTGAATTTCAATCATTACAGTGAGAGCAAAATTCCAATTGCCAATCGTAGTAAGTTGTATACGATTATTAGGAACACAGCCAAAGAGAACACCAATGAGAATAGTAGTGGTGCTTGGTATAAACACACTAGTAGGACTAAAAGTTTATCCGCTTTACCAGTGTATGAAAGGTAGGCATAGATGTGTAGAGAATAGCTAGTGGCGTCATGATAAACAATGATATAATTTTACCCCCGTCGCTTATTTTCAGACGTACTGTACCACCTTCACCAAAGGCAAAATCTCCTGCTGGGCGTGGAAGATAAGAGCAAGCAATAAGGTGATACATTTAAATTTATTAAAATATATAGTTACATGTAATATAACATATTAATATCTTACGTTTCCAATAATATTTTAACGAATTAGTGCAATATTTCAACATTAAAGTTCGTCAACCATTATTATTTCCGTTTGTACATCAACAAATAATACAAAAATACCAAATAACATTGGAATATCGCACTAGCTCACATTCAGAAACATATATTAATAATTTGTTTGGACTAGTAAAATCACATTACCTATCAATAAGAATTAATTTCCTCCAAAGTATTTTGGCAATCCATGAGTAGTAATGTAAGTATCTGTCAATAATACGTTGCCAAAAACGAAAGTTTACATGTTCAGTTAGAGTAAAATTGTCTTCCATACACACTCATTATGCTGCATTCATTTTTGTCCCGTATCATTTATGAAATGATATGTGACTGACACATTACCTTTTTTTATTTAAATAGAAATTGGTAATAAATAGTCCTATTATATAACACGGTTAATTTGCATTGGAATGATGTCTTCCTAATTTTCAGTGATTAGTGAAGAAGACATTTACAGTAAACAGTCGAGTATAAATAAACATTGTTTACACGGATGCTTTATGCACGTTAGGTTGGAGTCCAATCGTGTAAATGTTCACTACTTAATAAAAACCTAATTGATTTATATAAAATAAAAATAAAAAATCGAGCTCAAAATTATACATAATTACAGGGTGCTTATTAACTCTGGAGAACTAAATTAACAACGTTCAAGTAGATATTTACATAAGAAATTAACCATTAAAATCAGGTACATATTAAGGTGGTTAATTCCGTCAGTTTCATGCTGTTAAAATTATTGAATTAACACCAGTACCTTTTGTACAATTGTCGGCTAATATCGAAAATTATATCAATTACAAATGAGTATTACATTTGGCTAAGACTGTAGAAGATATGGTTTAACTCTCCCCACGGCTTGCATTGGAGGAGAGAAGATTTAAGACGATTCAGACCGCCGATACTTGCGTTTCTTCGTCATCTGCGAAATAAAGATTGATTAGAATTCTGCCAGTAGTTACAATCTGGTCATATTAGAGTACATAATGCCGATGTGTGTCAGTAAATTTACCATGCCATAGTGTGAGTACAGTAAACAATAACTTGCAAATACTTACAAATCATAATTTGCAGTAAAATCAACGAGACGTTACGAACATACAGTAACTCAATAGCAGTTTAAGCTAAAAGTGCAAAGCTATCAGTCGATTTCGTCTGCGATTTATCAGTCAGATAACAATTAACATTTAGTACTTTGTAATATTGGTCGGTTAGCGTCCGTGACTAATGGGTCACACCATTATTATAACTGTGTCATAGTCAGCAGTTGAGGATGGATAGTCAGTCAAGGCATCACCTAAGACAGGATCAAAACGGCCAAGATCATTGTCATGATGTTGATGCGTCAAGTAACAGGAGGTGGTCAGTTTTCTTGTGAATTTGTGGTGTAGCATTGTGACAACGAAGTGGGAATGTGTAAAGAATCAATATTTGAAGTGGCTGATACGAATTTGAATGGCAACGAACGGAATGCCGCAATATACGTACCGTGATCGGTGTCAGGGTCCGTATGATAATGGTAACCCTGGGTGACTCCTTCATGAGAATGTGCTCGTCCTAATCTATGTAAACGAGCCATTTGAGCAGCCACGCTATAAGCCGGAGGTTGTCGTCGCCCACCTACACCTAATACAAAAACATCCGTTGAATACCATGACAATAAGTTACCACTCTTCGTTCGCAAAACACCAGGCCATCGAACACCACAACAACGATTTTCTACTGGATCACGAATGTTAATTCTTTTTAATATTTTGATTGTTAAAAATTTGAATTAAATGTAAGTTATTGATATGGTATGACATGTGATGAACTCCATGAAAGCATATTAATTATAAAGCACCGCATTATTAGCTGATTGATGAAGCCTACCAGGGAATTGAAAAAGTGCCACCGATAATCCAGCGGAACTTACCATTAGCATTTCGTAAAGCATGAGGCAAAGGGGGCAAGACGGCCACAGCATGAGAGGGCATTAAACCAGGACGTGTCGGACACCAGCCTAACACCAAACATGATACATTTTCACACAAGACGCAAAACGTATTGCACAAATTCACTGACACGACCCCATCGAAAATATCGAACCCAACATGCACCACGATATTCTCAAATCAGCCGATTAATGGATCGATTATTTGACATACCTGACGTCAATGTGGAAGGAACTCTCGTTGGGCTTAAACCACGTGGTGGATAGTGCGACCCATCGCCCGAACTGTGCCCTGAATCTGACGATGCCACCGAGCCTACAGAGATACAAGCGTCATTCAAACATGCTCAGCATTGTCTACCAAGTTTGCAAACAGATTGGAGAGATAGAGTACACAAAACATGTGCAAGGGTGCAAATTACTTACCAGACTTTCGCAACGGCATGTTGCTCAGAGAGGTGACGCTGCTGCTTTCTGCTGATAAAGCGACGGAGGGCAGCGGAGTGGGAGTGTCGGAGTGTGACCGCTCATGCATTGATCTGCCGCCGGTTCCACTGCTGCTGTATGATCCATAACTTGAATAACTGCCTGCATAACCCAATTTTACATGGCTTTTACTATGTGTTTTCCCAACACAGGTTTACAGTTTGTAATAAAACTCGATTAGAATCCACTTACCCGTTGCACTCGGCGCTCGTCGCACACCAGGACTGGGTTGGGGGTTCATACCCAGCATTCCATGCGACTGTCGAGAGTATGGTCTCGTTTTCGTGGGTTCCGAAAGGGCTAAAAGCTTTCTTACCGCTTTTGGCGAAGCGGAACCAAACTTTGCGGTGGGTTTCCGCTCATCGCTTGCACTACTCGTGCTGCTTGTGGTTGAGGGTGCTGGTGAGGCGTGGCGTTTACTTCTGGGATGACCCGCCGCAGACATTGCTGTTGTGTTTGCTGGTTCACACTCCAGAGACATATCGTGCAATCGCATTTCGTCGCTAACCACTTGCAAATTATTCAAATAGGCTTTCACCCTCCTTACCATCTGGGATTCTTCAAACATTTTCTTTGGATTGGGAGCTGCTGCGGACTTTTTCCGCCGTTTTACGGTTGCTTGTCCTGTAATTCGTGGTAGTTTATAAAATGCTTTAATCTTTCTTTATTTTATCATTACCTTGTGGGTGATGCTGCGAAGATTGAGTTGTGAGCTGGTTTAGAGCTACCATTGCATTACTGGTTGGCTGTCCGCCAAGTTCTAGCATGGTCAGGAGATCATAGGGACTACTACACATGTTGCTCAATGTCCTTACTTCTTTCGCAATCATTCTCAATTTCTCAAAGTTGATTAATCCCTCGACATTGCTATCATTGCCAAGATGAATGAAAGTTAAATCCTTCTTGACCACTGGATAAAATGGTATCTGCAAATACACATGATTGTTACAAAAATGTACGTATGCAAACGTTAAATTGTATTGCAGCACTTACAATAGGGGGTTGATTTTGTTCTGAATTAACCAGCTGTCGGTACTTGCTCATATTCCTCGATGGATCCATAAGTTGTTGCAGTTCGGAGAATATTCGCTGGTACTTTGTCGGCAATTTGTCCCAACTTTGTCGCAATCTTGATACCGCGCCATGACCCAAACCGCTTATGATAGCAAACATCGAGTTGAAATTTTTACATTCCTTGCATTGTCCTATAAAAGACAGTAAGATAAGTCTATGCATACGATTCATAATGGCCCAAACCTACTTGCTACTTTGATGAACTGCTTGATAATTTTCATCCGTCGCACAGTATTATGCTCGCTACAAACTTCCGTGACAACCCAAAACATTTCCTTGTTGACTAATGCAGCAAACTGGTCCAACATTGGCGTACCATATTTGGAGTTCAGCTCAAACAACTCATCGATATACTCAGTGGGCTCGATCTGTCTAAATATGCTAAAGTCCTGTAGCGTTAATTGAATAGCAACCTCCACGGCATTCAGCTGTAAGAAATGAACCGCACTTTCACGGATTAATTCCGGTGCCATATCATCCGACACCAATGTCTCCGAAACTCCATTCGTCTTGAGGTAATATCGACTACTCAGTCCGATGCGCTCGGCCAAATTTTGCAATTGATCGGGAAGCCTCCTTTGCTTGATGGTTTGATTTTCGGTGACTGATACTTCGCACAGACTGAACATGCTGCTCGACTGGGTCATGCCGTATTCTTGTAACGCCAGCATTACTACTTCATGCGCCGTCGTCTCTTTGTGGATTAGAAGGTATTTGAACGTTTGGTCTGGTTTGTATACTTTGAGGACATGCTCAGGATAATCCGTGCAACGCAAGTCGTCGTAGCACAACGACATTAAATCGGGATTGCTCTGGGAGCAGTACGTATTTGCGCTCAACGTCGCAGCGGGTTGGAAATTATCCACTTGATCCGTGTTCATAGCCACACTGAAAAAATGATACGTGACATTAATTTTGGATTTAAATATAATCTCAAGAATTTTAAATTAAATTTCACTTACTTGATCATATTTTTTGGTAAAATGTTCATCTTCATGAGAGCTTTCTGTAGTCGACGTTTAGGCCCGAGTGTCATAAAACTTTGCTTTTTATTTTCTTTATGTGGGCTGTTATTAATGGTAACTGGTTGCTGGCAGGGAGAATCTACGTGTCCGTCTATACTAAATCTCGCGCGAGGATCTGGCTGAAGCTTTGTGATTTCCGAAGTTTTGCGTCCTCGTGGACGTGGCGAGTTGTCAGGCGTATTCAACATTTCCTTAAAATTCAACAAATTCGATTTCACTGTTATACTTAAATGTGTCGCACCCTTCAACGTCTCCAGAGCCTTCGTCTGCGGCACGTGCTCAAAACTTTGTCCGTTAACTTCTAAAATTTGATCTCCCCGTTTAAGGCCCACTTCTTCAGCCTTCGTTTTCTTATTAACCTTTGAAATGAATATTCCGAAGTTGCGCTCGTACCCGCCCATGATTTCGAAATTGAGAGGTTCCTCTCGACTAGATCGCGCCAAAACCACGTTGCGGATTCGTGCCTTTGCCGCGCACGCAATATTTAACAGCCGCAATTGTCCCTTCATCGTCTCCTTTTCCAATCCTTGCTCAAATGTCTCGAGAAACTCGATCATGTCTGGATCTGTTTCAAAGTCAGTGAAGTGATTGTTCACCCAAAGCAAAACAACACGCGTCACTCGGTCCCGAATCTCGATATTCTTGAACCACTCAAGCAACTGCTCCGTAACATGCAGTGGACTTTTGATGAAAGTTCTATGCGTGAGAAGAAAGTCTTCCACGTACGTAGGATCGGTCAAGCTGTTCTCTTCAATTAATTGCTGCATCAACAAGTCCGCTGTTGCGCGAATAACTACGTGCCCTCGACGATTGCTCTGTTGCACATCCGATGTACCGCGCAACTCAGTAACCATTATCAGTTGCCCATCTACTTCGTGCCGCCGTGTATTCTCCTCGCCCTGATGCTGAATCCTGAAGTAATCACTCTGCGTGATGCAAACGAACTGACAGTCATCGCATTTCGTCCGCATAAATCCCTTATGATAGAGCTTTTCCATAGTTGGCAAGATTCCGAAAGAATCACCCACAGTCAATACCTGGGGGTCTTCTCCTGGTATCGTCACCTCCACAGTGCCATTCACCAAGACCGACCAGGAATCTAATTCTTCGCCATCATTCATTACAATCGTCCCGCCTTTCTCCACCACAGCAAAAACCATTACCGCACAGAGCTCTCGTCGCACCGTCAATGTCATGTTCGTGAAGGCTTTTAATTGCTGTGTCAATTCCAAGAGCGCCTCGATGTCCTCAGCGGTTCGATCATTGGGATCTTTTTCCAAGCTATCGCGAACGAAGTCTCGAACGCGTAAGCTCTGTAAAAATTGGAAGCAAAAACCAATACATTGTCATGTCAAACTGTGATCGATTGCAGGGTCAGCTCACCTCCATACTCTCAGCCAAGTCATCCTCTTCCTCGCTATCGTCTACCACGCTCTCGACGAGTCCGGTGAAGTCCAGTTCCTCGTCGACCTCCGAATGCGTCGACGCCATGGTGTCTGACCCACTGTATGCCGAGCTGGTGTCAGACGAATGAGATCCTCGGCTGTTCTTATTGTTGTATAGATTTGCCCTGTGGCCAGGGATGCCCGATTGTGGCATAAAAGCATCGTCCAATACGATATGCCTACTTGTCGAATCCATTGGCGTTAAACCGACTGATCTGATACTGGATATACTGTTAGTGGTCGTAGATGAATGTTCCAAGTCTGGGTAATCAATCTGGAAGTATGAAAGAACACTGCAATTTACCACCAAGTTTATCTTTTCAATGGAATCAAGTCATAGCAGAACTTTAATTATAACTCATTTAAACTTTTCACTTCTACCTCAGCCGCGTCTGAAATTGAATTTGGCCATGATTGTGATTGTAATCTTGCTCGTCGCCGGCGCACTACATCTTCCATCTGGCCGCCTTTTGGGCGTATCTTTAAATGTCCGAGTGTACTCCTGCGGCGATGTACAGCAGGACGATCCTGCCTGACCGCCGTGTTCATTGCGTGCTTCAGCATTCCGTTGTTCTTTGTTTCTTAATATGAATTAAGCGTACAAAGCGCATGCTATGCATGTACCGACTCCAAGAAACGCGCTCGTTTGATAAGCCACGAAACTCCCCGTCCGCAATACACAATTCACCAAACACTAACCAAGAACCCCTAATTCACAGCATTCACCGCAAGAGTTCTGCGAATTGCAAAATTATACAACATTTAAATCGCGTTGCTGTAGAACGACTAGGTGATATCATCCGCGCGAACGATATTCAAACCACTTTATCAGTGCGCAAACGGAAATACAATAAGTTTATTCATACCAACACTATTACGAGTCAAAGTTATTGCAAGTATGTACATTACAATCTTAAACTACATAATACAGATAGACTTTTATAGTTATATTTAATTTATATTGTTTGTGATAATGACGCGTTCGCTTCGGTTAATAATTACTAATTACGATATGCGTAACACTTCCAAGCGGTGAAGCGTCCTCGGCATGATGCGTGCGCGGTTGTTACTCAGAAAAGTGCAACTAAACTGTGACTTTTCGACGGGAAGTTTCTGCTTCCTGTCTCCAGATATAATATTCTGATACATATATAAAAATAGACACGGGCGAAGAGACTGTGGCGAACGGAATATGGTTTGGGACAAATACGTGCATTGCACACCAGCCGCGATGTCGCAAGAAAGTTATCATTTTTTAATGAAAGAGCATAATTTGTTTGTGCGTTTCTGCTGGTTGAGCACACTATGCACACATCGCAGCACTCGCGTGCAGATTGCGCATTATTTAGAAATTTGTTGCATTAATGCGAGCGGAGTTGGTGTTCCCTTGAGCTATTGCGCTCGAGAACGAGTATGAAATAAAACAATGCGCACTTAAAGACTTCGAGAGTGTGGTATAGAATTTTTACTAATGAGATTGAAGAATCGTGAGAATGAAAGCTTCAACGGTTTCCTTTTCCTTGCAGTGCGTGATCTTTTAGTACTATTGTAAACGTAAAGGGGCAATGTTTACTTGGAGGCAAAGTTATGTAAATATAACATACAAATATTGTGATTTAATCATAAAAGGTACGAACATTGTATTTGCGTTGAGTGCTATTGACCGTGGATTTGTTTAGCAAAATTTATCCCACTTCACTATTAACCGCTGACCTAGTTTACTTACAATGATCAATTATTGCGTGTTATATTATTATAACGTACTAGAATGTGCCGTATTTTTAGCTGTCGACATTTCTGCTCATACTCTTATTTGCACTCATCCTAGAAATGCGCAATTAGCCAACTTCAATGTGAATTCCCTACTGAAATTCCCTGCTTCATTCCATGAACAATAAAATGCTTAATATGTGTGAATATTATTCGAAATTGGTGAAAGGTCAAGGGTCGACATCAGTTCAAAACAGGTTGACGGTTGCTAGGTGACCCAAACAAGCTCCGGCCAACTCACAGGCTTAGTGATACGAATTCCTAGCCTACCTGTACGCCCACGCTGCGGTTACAACTCTGGAGCACGATTCTGCGAACGCCGCCCATACTTAGTTCGGTGTTGGAGACAATATCCCCAAAAAAATTTACGTATCGCCATCGCCACATACAAAATCGTCCAATAAGATTCCCATCGGCTAATGATAAAGTAATTGAAAATCAATTACTCAATTGTCGTATTTTGACAAACATATTGAAGCACACTTCATATGATGGATGCACACCCTGTAATTTGTTTCTGTATTTACGTTCCATAATTGGAATTTTCTTTGGCTATACTCTGAAAGCAAAATAAGCAAGCACCACTAACAATCGGCGTGTATCCCACATCGCTTCTATAAATATCTTTTACGAGTGTGATTTTAAAATCTGTGAAAATCTCAGCATGAGAAGCATTTACACGTATCTTAAGGTTGACATATATATATATATATATAGACATGGTCATTAATTATAAAATGTTAGCCTCAGAAATATTTTCCTCTACAAATGCGCGTAATTACAAATTGACTCACTTGCTCAACAAATGTTCAATTCATAATTTGTCTAATGCGGCAATGTAAAACAAATATAAACAAACGCTTTCGAATGTCCGCTTCTGGTCGGGACGTAATAAGGTGCACTCTAAGTAGACCCAATTCAAGCGCGCATCTGTTACACGTTGAAAATAATTAAAACGTCGCTAATTATAAACAGCGCACGAATAGACGCATATAATTGAAATGCACGCACGGAATCTAATTACAATGCATACTGCGAGAAATTGTTGCGATGCGGTTGATTTCGTACACATTCCACAGATATCCTTCAATTTTCACCTTTCACTCAACTCACCACAATCATTTCCGAAGGTTCCAAGACGAAGCATTCATTCGGGCGTCGTGCACTGCCGCCAGTCCTTTTGCCAAAACTGTGAACAAAGAAAAATCTAATTAGTTCTTGTAAAATATTCATGTTTTAATGACTATGTTTGCATGTTTTCCGCTGGAGAATTTAACGGCTGGTGCGACGCTGAATTCGCTCTTAACCTTCCTACTGATAATAGAAGTGAGTGAGAGTCGGGAGTTTTGAAACGAAAGGGTGCGAGCGCATTGTCCTGAAAATATAATGAACCGGATGTTTAAAACTTTCTTTATCTGCGACTATAATCGAATAATGTATGGAAGAGACAGACCCTCGGTCGAGCGCAGGCAGCTCCGACTTCGTCTGCGCACAATAAACATGGACTATATTTATATATAAGTGGTGCGTACATGAAGAGATCGTAGATTAGTATTAGACGGTTTCAATATGAAATGTTCGCATATGAGCTGATGCAAAGTAGTAAAAACTGTATGTACAAATGCTTCAATTGTTGCACAACTAGCGTTGTAACTTCGACCATAGATTCCTAATTTAATTGACTGATGATGTTAATACTGATGGAAATAGATAGATTCGGGTAGATGGAAGTTTATAAAATAGATACTTCTTATCAACCCCCGATGTTTAATTGAAATGAACATTTTATTAATTAATTTACAATCGCCAAGTACCACTCTTATGTGACGTGAATCACGTGAATGCATTCGTTGAAGATGCAATTGACGTCACATTGCCAATGTCCCACACATGCTAGAAAATATTACATAAACCATAACGTCATCTCGTGCAGCATAAAACCGACAGCAATGCCATCGAACCTGGTGTGCGATGCGCCACATTCAGAAAAACAAGGAAGTCACACTTGAATAAACACGGCAGACTCTGTGCGCAGAATGCGCACTCCTCTAGCCAGCTACAATTTACCAGCCATTAAACGACTGCTGGCTAGCAGATCCTCTCCAGGAACAACAACAAATATTCATATCTCAAGTAGAGCCGGCATCTCAATAGCAAACAGCAAGCAATCGATTTAAATGTGCTTCATTCCAATGTTTTAAACACGCTCCAAATGTCAGGGCAATCGAAGGCTAATTCATAACGGTGAATGAACTCATTGAAATCGCGCGCCCAACAGATTCCAAATCCACGAGTTGTGGTTCGGTTTTCAATGGCCCTCTCGGCGCAAAAAAGACAAGGTTGAATTAAAACATCGCATCAAGTGCATTGTACAACTTGTAATGCTCACCATAGAAACTGGAACGTGAAGTAAGTGATTCATGCATGTGTAAGTCTCAAAATTACTCATCGTGCCCATTCATCAAGTGCCATTCATTACGTTTACGCGTGAATTTATGTTTGAAAATATTGATTCGGATGTTGTGTTGTCCGCGTAATGCATTGCTTTTTGCACCGATTTCCCGCTGTTAAAATTGGAATTATGTGTGGAATGGATTGAAAACATTCCAATACCGAAATGTAACCACGAATATACTAGACAAACTATAAAAACATTGCATCATGCCCTAATAGCTAATCTTCAAATAAATTTTGTGCATACCCTGATAACTCCACAGCTTAATGTACTTAAATTAAGACATCATTGCCCTTGCATTCATTCATCTGATCCCTTCCTGCTCCGAAGATCACAGTGCACCGACTAAAGCATTCGTTACATGCTCCCATATTACCAACCTATTAGAATCACTTGACATGATCTCAAAGATAACTGACTCCGATCAACAGCAAACCAGTTAAAATCTCCTCTCTACCGTTTCCGATAAGTGTTTGATTTAGTGTAATGACAAGCCAATAACAATAGCTCAAGTCTTATGCCATTACCAGATATTGCAGCCAAATGTGAGACTAATTCTATGATAACGTGGAGCAGTGAATATGTTCATAAATACCAAACGATAGGTTGGGTGAATGGTGATTAATGCCAAATTGATTCGAGTAGTATGATTCCGACGCAGCACCCACATCTTACAGGCAATTATAGTATTGTATAAATTACTCTAGACGATATGGATAAAAATGAGTTGAAAGATTGAAAGACTAGTTTAACTCTACTGTAGAGCGAAGAGTTCAAAACAAATAAAATGAATTGCACATGTGTTCTGGCCACTCCTACCTACATACGTAGCCATATTGGAATGTTAAGTTACTTCCAAGTGAATAACAAAATTGCACTTGTAATATTCTAACATTGTTACACATGCATAAATTCGTAATATGTCCAATTTGTACAATTTGAGATATGATTTGAAAGTAGAATCTAGCCACTTCATCGATAAATTAATAAGTATAGTGATGTAGATTAAGAAAAAGATGCAAAATATTGGTATAGAGAACGAGATTACAATATATCATTGTATACTTTTGCTTCAAATAAATAATTTTATGACGTATACCAAGAAACATAAAAACCACTAACTTATTTTTAAAAGTCGTTCACTCATTATTCTTAACTAGGCGTTCCTAATAAATTGTACATTAATTAGAAAATATTAAAAAAAAATTCTCATTGCATGTGTGAAAAAAGAAAGATAATTGAATCAAACATGCATGCTAAAAGTACTTGGAATGATTGAATATTTCAGTTAAAAAACTTTCTACTCCAATTAAAAATGTACTTTACGCGCAATATACCAATTATTGCATGATAATTCTTATTTGTGGAATTATACATTTGCCATGAGCACGTTGCGACGACACATTTAATTTCCCCGAAATACAACACGATGCTAAATTATCCCATTCATAAATACAGTTGCAATAATAATTGCTGCCCGACAAATAGCTTGTGAAATGCAGTTGAGCAGCAAATATGCATTAGCATTAATGTATACGTTCAAGGATGATTGTAACAGGTGTAATAATGTTTTATTATATACAGTTACTCGCCTCAGCAATGTAAGAAATATTTTAATTATAAAATAAACACTTCTCAGATGAAATTACCTTGTTAAAACTACAAACAATATATTTTCATGGGAAAAAGTGAAAACTTAAACACTTTATGATCCACTACTTTACTTAAACTTACTTAATGAACAGTTTTCTCTAATCTGGTATCTATCTCAATTGTGCATTGGCGTTAAAAAACTTTCACTTGGCCACGAATTCACATAAATCCGGCGGTTAATACCACAAAGCAACAATCTCCAAGGTGATAAATAGGCAAGTCAAAATTAAGACAGAAAGTAGTTTATTTATTGCTCCTTTGAAATTGCTTTTAGTCTCTAGAAAACTCCTCACGAAATCCTCCAAAAGCAGAAATCAGTTGATAGCAATGCAATCGTAAAACCTTTGGAAATATCATTGATGCCACTCGCAACGATGAAAGAATACGAAGAAGGCCGACCAACTCCAAGAAGTTCCAGCGTTGTGCCTGACTCTCCTAGCAATTGTATTCCTACCGCTCACAAGTCACAGTTTCATCAATAGCCATCAATTTAAATCCGATCTATATTAATGATCAGCTAGCTCCCAACAATACAAGTCATAGCTGCTGCACCCATGTCGATGCAACGTGAGCGCATTTATGAAACGACGAAGCTGACACAGTTTACCAGGTTGTCAATCAATCCGGCTAGATCAATAAGACCAGAAAAACATCACGTGGATTAATCCAGTTGAGTTCCGCCGAGAGCAATCGACTAACTCGCCAAAGAAGCAACAGAGCAAAACACCAGACAAGGTGAAATTTGTTGCTGACTTTGTTCCACGAGTTGGCGCGGCATCCATTGCCGTCACATGCAATCAAAAGGAGCGCAGGAATTTTTATTCCAACTTTCTAGGTTAGTAGGTGGTCGGCACTGCCGCACAAGTGCGTTTATGTTGTGGATTTTATATTGAAGTACGAAATGTATAAGCAATCAAAAACGATGATTTTAACAAAATTATATGCGTAAATTGCGCCAATAAAAAACAGTCTACGAGGTATGTGAAATTACTGCACATTAAAACAAATTTCATTAAGAGAATTATAATTCGGTGTAATTACCACTCAGAGAATACGGAGTAGAAAGCTCAGAATAAGCTGTGTTGAGTCCAAAACAACAGTCACTTATGACCAGCATTCACATCTTTAGACAGTTTAACGCTCATTCTTAGATTAGCAACTCAATGAAACAATTACGAACGAGTTCTACACGAGTGATTAGAGACAATACGGCTTTATGAATGGGCGGGCACTTGGTTCAGCCAGTTCAATCAGTGCCTGCATGTTAGCAATTAGTTGAATGGTTGGTAATTCGAGCAGATGGACTAAATTGCGATAATTACTCATAAAACCGACGTTATTGAAATTTACAATCAATATTAACGTATTTAAGGCAAACATACTTAAAGTGATAAATCAAAGCTTTTAGACCCTAAAATTGCAACCAATTGCGATTGTGAATTTGGCCGCCAATTTAGTCTCATTAAATGTCAATGGATGCGCCGGAATTCGATGCGCGTCGTAATTAAAGCAGCGCCGGAGACTAATTATACCGCATCCTCCGACGCCGCGAGACGAAGCAAATTGCTGATAAATCATCGATCTCTAGCACTCATGCTATAGAAAATGCTAACGGAAAGAATTATGATTAAGGAATTATTAAATTAAACTGAGGGATGCAATTAGAAAACGTCGTCGACCCCGGTGAAGCTGCAGAACATTTGAAGAAATATTGCCGTCTTATTATGGCAATCTTTATTGCAATCTATGACGTAATTCTGTAATAAAGCAGATAAATATTTTATGCCATAATAAAAATACAGAAGCGAATGAAATTCAGGATTTGAGAGGTTACAAAGTCAACGTCCGATTATCATTTCACTGCTTTTGGTTGATTACGAAAAACTTTCAGTTTTTCTAAGCTGTTTATTACAAAATATGATCTAATATAGATATTAAAAACCATATTATGCCCGCATTAAGTATTGCATTGGAATGCTATTGATTTGCATGAATAATTGCCGCTAATTAATGTATTTCCAACGAAAGACAATTTATTTTATATCCAATTTAAAATATGTTTAGACGAAGGAAAAAAACCGCAATTATAAGATTCAAGCGGGATTAAACTTCACGTCTTGCTAGCACTCATTTCGACGTTTAGCGACTTTTATAATTGATTATGCTAATGACAGGGAGTGCAACAAGTCCCAGCAAATAGTAGACTAGACATTTGAAGGCCAACAAGATTTAACAGAAAACAAATAACAAGTTATACAAAAAAATGTTAGAATATTCGCAGTAATTTAATCATTATTTGCAACAAGGTAATCAATTTTGTAACATCTCCATGGTTATCAAATTAATTAAATTTGGTTAGTGCGACTAATGAATCAATAACGGTGGGTGGTATTTCTTCACGATTGCCATTTTTTCCGCGGAACGTTCACTCACTTAGCATAATTAAATGTTTTCAATAACCTTATAAACTGTTGATTACTGGCTCACATACGCCCAAATTTCTACTATGGTTAGAATAAATTTCATTATGTCACCTATAATTTTACCAGAGGCACCATTTATCTTTATTTGAATGGTTGCAATACAAAACAAAACGATGCAGAAGCGTAGCAAATAGACAAAACATTTAATCCGAATGTATGTGCCGCATTATTCGACGTTGGTAGATGAATTTGAGTTTACACAGACAAATTGCCGTCAGAGACAATCTGTGTAGTCTGGACTGTAGTCATAAAGAAGTCATCATGCCTGTCCGCCTCCAAACAAAGCAAAACTCACCCGACGCGTATTGTACCCGATATTAAAATTGAAACAAGCGAAATGTGCAAAAGGCAAATAAAATCAAATTAAACGTTACGATGAGACTATAAAAACTCGGAACGACTTTACCACCAAGCAGACAAAGAAGAACAGCGCAGACCAAAAAAGAATAATTGGGTTAAAAGGATCCGAAGGATGTGAATGCAATTCAAAAAAAAAAACAAAAAAAGTAACGACGCGACGCCGACTCGCCAGAAACAAAGAATACAGATTCGTTCATATTTGCAACCCCTTTGCGTTATGCACCGTGAGCGATGAATAGCATGTGACAAATGGAGCTGAATTCAATTGCGCAATGCCGCGTAGAGACCTACATAAACACCACTGTGCGCGGCGCGCAAGGTTTGGGTAACGGGACTGGAATTTGTTGTTAAAGCTGGCGCGTTTCTGTCGGAATCTGAAAGCATTACTCGGCTTGGTGGATGTGTGCATTTGTTGGAATAGATAGCAGATAGGCGCCCGCGCCACTGCTGCACGGTGGAGATTCGCGGGTAAACAAAGACATCAACATCGTTTCGGGCTTACGATTTGCTGAGCTACCAATTTGAAAAGGTACTTATGAGAATATCTAAATAGAAGTTGACGCACCATATTTCTAGTGAAATGTGTGCAAAAGTAAGCACAACTCACGGTAATGCTGTAAAATGTAATAAAGCAAGAATGTACCAGGGTTTCCGAGATTTCCAAATAACATTTAAGTATAATAAATTTACTTTGTAAAATACAATAGGCTATTATTACAGAAACAGTGTTTCACAAACATAAAACCACTTCCACTAATTATTTCTTTTTTTACGATTACTCCAATCCCCTCTCTTTAATTTTGATAATTTAGCACAAAAAAAATTCACCAGACACGTAAAAAATGATCCGCGCCCCAGCGGGGTGTCATCCACACGTTTGTGCGAGCATAACAGCATGACAATCATGTGTACGGTACACACCCCAAAACATCCCTCATGCATGTCATCCTCATTTCAATGCGCCACAAACGTAATATTGAACGCAATAGTGCATCTAATCATCAATTTCCAAAGCCTCTCGTTTACTAATCGACATGATGCAAAGCAAGCCAGCGCGTGTTGCGCCTTCACGGCTTCCGCTCACAGCAAGGTTACGCACAATTTGTTGAAAAAAGCCCCAAACGAAAGAGCCTAATGACATGGCTGCGCCACTGGCGGACGAAATAAAAGCGTCGATCGCCTGCATGCCAGCTAGTCTGCAATAAATCATATAAGGGATGTGTCATAATGAATAGATAACAATGATTTATCCGGTCATGAATTTTCAGCGGTGTGCACCCTTCAAACGACCATTGCGCCACCATCCCATAAAATCAGCTACTCAATGGCAAACAGATCCATTCACGTGTGAGGATAACTAGCGCAAACAATGGTTCCGCTTGCCTGGATATCCAATTTATGCGTAATGCATGCAATATCAAGCTGTGTATTGTATTATTGTAAACATCTAGTTTCAAAAATCAAGAAAGCAGCACACATGCGCATAAATATATCGAGCGCAGAGAATTTTCTATAGTGTTTTTTAGAGCGAGTTATGCCCAGTTTGCTGAAAGGGTTAGCGAACTGGTATGAAACCTCTTAAGCTGCTTGGTATTCCACCCAGCCCTGGCAGTGTTGCCAAAAACCCTGCTGCGTCGCATTACACTTAGTTTACGATGTTCAATTTTTCGCTTTCGCTCATCTAGACTAGACATACGTATTTTATGTCAACTTCAACGACACATACGAAGACAGAATAAATACAAATTTGGTGTCAAGAGACTTTCTTTTGCTCTTTTACCACCAGCCAATATTTGCATAATCATTGTACAAGATGTACAAGTAGCTATTTAGAGGGTTTGTCAGCGGAGAATGTGAAATATCGTCGTTGTTAATAGCTGGAAGTTACAACTCCTATTAATTGTTGCTGCAGGATCGCAGGTGGTATATATACGTAATTAGTGTAGCTTTCCGAACTTTGGCTTGACTTTGTATACAAATCTTGAATGTGCTGTTTCACAATGTCAAGGCATTAAACTAACGAATATTAATACAGCAACGTCATTGTTCATACCAGCAAAATGATGAGAACTATTCCGGAAAGATGCGAAAATGTTCATCCACAATAAACAACGCTGTAGGTAATTACATACCGTTCTTAACTCTAGTCATTACTTGTTCTCGCGCTGCCTCACAGTCTTGGCAATCGTTAATCACCACAATCTCATACCAACTAATTGCAATATATTCTTACAAGTATCGCGAATATGTAAACACATTACACAATGCTCTGCCATCTATCTGGTCGACTACGTCGCCGCTTCGTTTTTCGCGTTTCACATCCACGCCTGTCCTCCTGCTGCGTTATCTCGTGTTAAGTGAATCGAAATACCAGCGTGTGATGAATTCACAGCTACGTCGTGTTGCATAACCTCCACAATTCACAACCAAATTCGTCCTTTGAGCTGCTGAAAATCAATAGATGACACCCAAATATTCCGTACTAATTAATCTCTTCTGGAATTAATATGAGAATATCTGTGAGACTGGCTTCAATTACGATTGTTGTGTATTTAATGAAACATTTCAGAACTAAGCCGCAATGTTATGAAATAAAATCCATTCCTCGAAAGGTGTTCAAATACTGTGGTTGGTCCCAATCCATTGTATTGTGCGTTCAAGTTGGCAATCAATATGATCAGGGAGCGGCCGCCGACGTACGAATATAATACACGCACGTGACTTAAATAAGGGACGGCAAACACCCCCCCCCAGTCAGCTGTCACAAAGTGAACCATGTTGCGGCCATCACAGCAAACAATATTCCCGAAGAGCTGCCTGAAATGAATGGTTCATTGCTGCTGGTGTTCTTATGCCATCCTCATTCCCATTCGTTGGCTGATGATGAGTGACTCGTTCGCATTGTGTACCAGCCTGCATTCCGGTTGCTTTCGCCCATTGTGCTACCGGGAATGTGTCTTCACCAATCTTAGAGGACTTATCAGCGCGACGCTCTTCTATTGAACATCCTGCCACACAACAAGTAACTCTATTCCTACCCCTGCCAACACGCCAATATTTCTCCCTCCTGCAGACGCTCAAAGAAGCAATAAAACGTTACTTTCGCGCATTCCTTTGACTTTTCAAATTGAATTATGTCTGTAACCACAAAGCCTCGAGATAAATCAATCACCGATTTAAATTACCTCCCATGATTCAACCGCCTTTAAGCGTAAAGGTTCTATAAGTTTCCGCTCGTCTCACGTTCCGCTAATAGTCTAATTAGGCGAACAACAGCATACATGTTGCTTGTACGTGAATAATCCGCCGCACACCTTCCCAGCATCATTGCGCAGTCATATAAAAGTTATGAATATGCAAAGCACATGACAAGAGCACTCATAAAACCAATTAAATATTATTTTAAAACAAATAGCGATATGACTATGCTCCTAAATGCACATTTCGTTTGATTTATAAGGGCACCCGCTATTGGTAAACATAATATGCGTAGAAACTCCTAAATTATGGCATTAATTAAAATGGGAATTAAAACAAGTTATGCAATAAATCATCTAAATACTTAACTTGGTAGCTGTTGGAACGTTCTGGCAGCTACCTAAATATCCCATCAAGACTTCCTTCCTTCTCTCTACTGGTATTTCTTGCTTTATTCCAAGATCGATTTCTGGCAGAATGCCTTAGACGCTTACATGCGCCAATGGCTGATGGCAAATGATAGATAATTTGTATAGGTAGTCAACTTGTTAATTATAGCTAGCATGTGGCTGATCGTATTGTCTCGCATTTTCACTCCTGACGCTTGCAATAATTACTTTTTCCCGTCCTGTGCTGCGTGCATTCATGCAACACCGCAATAATGCGTACTCACGTATCAGTTTTCTCTCGCTACTCTACAGTCATTTATTTTTACGGGTAATTTTATTCTAGCATAAACTACAAAGTATATCAGATTATCATTTGCATACTTTTGGGATATTTTTTCATTTTACTAATGACCCCCAAAATTTTGGCAATCCCTAAATTGATGTAGTCCCCTTTATTTTCCCAGATGGCAATTGCCATTCATCAAAGGTATTGAGCAATATATATTTTGCACGAACTACCATCGTCTAGCTATCCGTATGATTGACAGCATGATGTGCCTAACAAATTGAACTTCATGCGCTCTTTTCAAATTCAATTTGTTGTCGTAATTGTGCTTATATAATAAAGGGATTATTAACTGCAACTGGCCTCTCAATACACCATCTAAAGAATAAAAAACATTTCAGCCAACGCAACACAATAGACAATTTCATGTCATGATTTGAATGCATTTGAGATTTGATTGACATTTTCGCATGGTATCAAAAGCGCAGCACATTTCCGTCTCAAATCATATCAATTGATTAACAAGTAATTGATATGGTAAGCGGAGAGATGGTAATAAAAATTGTCCCCTGACCCCACATCACATTTATGTTAGTAGTACACACCCCGATATACTTTGGCTTAACACTCAGACTGCCCCGGTACGGTAATTTAATAAAGGTCTAAGAAAATCTAAATTAATTGCCTCTGTTCGACTTTATTTTGCTGCTTTTTCCCCATCCCTTCTGCAGTTTAAGTCGCTCTAATCTCGCACAATCCTAGCAGCAACACGCCTGTTTCACAGCTACAACTACATTGTGTCGAACATTGTTAGCAAAACATTCTGCACCACAATCCATCCGCTGCAGCATTCAGCACTTGGATGGCAGTTTAACCCCAGAAGAGTTTCATAGTACTGCAGTTTATCGGAGCTCATCCGCATCACACAGAACTCATAAATACAAGCCATTTAACCTTTACTAGCACATTTCATCCGGGCGTTGAGATAATATAGAAAATGTGGTGCGGTTGAGCACTAAAACCTTAAGGAAGCAAAACCCTTCGGATAAACCGCACCATACTATCGCATTAAAATTGAAGAGCGTAGCAACCTCGTACTAGATGAGTGCATCATACAATGGAATTCATACTTTGCCAGTGGCACAAGTCATACGAACATTAATAAAATGTGGAGCAGCTATTGGTAATCATATATGGCATTGCAAAATTTGAGTGAATCACACATTTCATCATAACTAACAGTGCAAAACTGCAATGGTAAAAAAATTGTTTTCAAAGGGGGAGTTTTTATTTTTAAAGCCATGATTTAGCGCAAAAAATATGATCAACCCTTTTTGTAACCCGAGCATGTCTATTACTTAAAATGATACAATAAGTGGTAATGAACAAACCTACCCTATTAATTTGGCTAAGAAGGGAGGAAATGCTTTTTATTAGTTTCTACAAATGCCATGACTTTCTGAATACTGACGAATCACAGACCTCCCCATGATGCGGGTTCTGCTTTCGGTTAGCACTTTTTGCTTATTCCCTTTTTATTAGTTCACAATTTACGCCAAGAGGGTGCATATTCAGCTGAACCGCATGTTGCAGCACGTAGCCGATGATGAAAAGGGCGCGGTAGTGACTTTTTCCCTGCGAATATTAAGGTTTTTTTAGTTAGTGTTGACTCTCTCCCAATCTCTCGTTTCATAGCTACTCCAAGTCGACACAAGAAGCACCAAGAGAGAAAGAATCTAACGACACTATAAATCATAAGCGTGACAAATACACGTCGCGTGTGTTTACCACTTTAATATATTTCCCATCGCGAGCAGCAAGGCGAATTTCTTACATCCGCCAACACGAGCAACATTAAAACTTTTGATACGTCTATCCCTAAGCATACTAGAGCTCGACTTCCTTTGCCAAAAACCAAAGTTGTGATAACAATGTAGAGTTAAGAGAGACAACAAAGTAGAGCTCGCACCTCAAGCCTAAAAAATCTAGTTTGCTGTTACAAGTTTTTTACAGAGCTTCCTCCACATTTAAAATGTATTCATGTCCTCCGCCGACGCAGGCTTACGCATCATTTGAATTGATTTTACTTAACGATCAAAAAAAAAGGTGGTGTTTTAGATAACGCATTTATTAAAAAGTTATTAATATAAATTTGCATATAAATCCAGCGTGATTGCGCCATTTTCATTATGAAATAATTCGAGTGAAGAGAAGACTAGGATTTATCGCCCGATTCAAAACCCCATTTTCTTAGAGGCGTCTTTTTCTTGCACTATAGATAAGTAAAATTTCCTTTCTTACAACTAAAGTAAAAAAAAAAAAAAAGAAAATGGAATAAAAGATAAAACTACCAAATTTGGGTTTTCGCCATTATAGAGAGAATTGTTTAGTTTAAATTACCTACTCAAACAAGCTTAATTTTTAATATTAATTTAATATATGCTACTATCGATGATCAACTGCAATTAGCGGTAATAAACTTACTTTGACGCATTCGTGACTTTCTTAGCGATGCCCATCACGCCTTCTCACATCACATCGTCTGCTCAGTGAACAATTAGAAATTCTCATTCAAACACATAAAATGACATGTCAATCACTGTTCGTAACTTACCAACTACACTTTCCACTTTCTACCGCATTATTTTGTTGGTAGCACAACAAAATGATGCCACGACAAAATGCATTGACGAAAAACAAGCAAAAACTGACGAGCCCAGCTTGAATAACAAACAAAATTTTCAATAAATTGCTGATTGAAGCTGACGTTTTGTATAACACTGCTATGAACTTTGGCATTGTAAACCAACACCGGTGGCAACATTACTACGCATTGTAACATTTTTAAAGCGAACCAAAGTCCAGCATTGCCAATATTATTGTTGTCGATTTTGTCGCGAATTTGCAGTTAATTAAAAATGTATACAAACTTTACTTCTGGTAGGCACTGGAATGCAGTTGAATGAAACTCACCTGAAAAGTAAACTCGGGATTAGTTATTATTCATACATTTTTGTACAACCCGCATTATAGGCAACGTTCCAATTCATTTCTTAACGGTTATTTAATTTTTACCACAATGTGCTTTAAATTTTACTATGAACAATTACATGCATAGCTTCTAGTTAGACAAAATTAACTCATCAATATTTACAGTACCTTCATAGAATTTGTTGATACTTCAATTACTCATAAAAATATCATATTCGCGGATTAAAAATGTTGTTCACGTAGCCATTATCTACCAAAGTTGCATTGATTTGGTGACAATTTAAATTTATTTAAATGGATTGCATCGGCTTCCGGCATGCCATAGATGGAACAAATAGTTGGAATAATTGTAGCGTTTAGAAGGTCACAATGCCGGCATAACATTAGCAAAAATACATAGGTTACATTCCGTTGAACAAAGGTATGGATATTACGTGCGCTGATAAGAAATCGTTCAATGTGAAAATGCAGTAGACTCATGAATTCTTATCGTGTTCCATTCACTCATTAGTAGTGCGGAATTTGAGTGACACACGGAGTAATTTTACAGGGAGAACGTTTTATAAACATTGATCAAGATATTAGTTACCCAACAGAGAAATTGTTCTGATCAATTTTATTGCGAAGAAAAATAAATCAACTCATGTTCTATATAGGTAGAATATGTCAAGAAAGCGAATCTAATAAGATAATTTTATAGTTTACTTTCACTCCACCTAACTCTTCCCAGAATTAAAAAATTCACTATTTTAAGCACTATTAAGCGCTTTTCAATGAGATTAATTAATGGAAGGCATATAATTCTTCCGAATCAAGACCTTCCCAAAAGCCATGTCTTGAATATACAACTGAATCCCTGTTATTACCTTAAAGTGGATTGAATACAATCGAACTTCTTGAATATAAGAACAATAGACTACTACAACTAATTAAAACGGATGCCCTGGAATTTATTCCGCTCTACGTGCACTATTGTGTCCAACACTATCGACAAGAATGAATGTGTGCGTCCCACTCGCCATTCAATGAAAATACAGAGTTTAAGTCGATGTTGAAATTTCCAACGCAAAAAAAACAGCACAACAATGAACAGCGCGGAAGTAATTTTTCCTCTTCTTGTGCTTTTAAATTATCACAATGTAGAAATGCGCTCTTGTTGCTTGAGACAACGGAATCAAAGAGATGAGATTTTTATTTATTTTTTATTGTTACTACGTGCAACAGCGATTAATTTCTATGTTAAGAACCTTTCCTTTAATTAACTGATTTTATAATCAGTTAATGTAAATGTTAAAGTTTTCACTGCTACTGCATTTAATATCATATCCTAATAATGCACATTTTTTTCATTTACGCTGAATATGCTTAATATTCCACGCATCAATGCACCACGGAAGAGTTTATAAATGTCCAATGAACTCTACAAACGTTACAATGCAGAAGTAGAAAGGCTTTCTTAAACAGTGAAGTTCTTCAACATTTTAAACCTCGAGCCATCTTCCAAGATCTCACTGCCGTGTGTCATTAGCATTTAGCTTACCGCACGTTGCGGCGTCGACATACATTTCCGGTGTGGTGTTGGGCACTGTGGAGAAATGAGTAAGAATCACATGAATCACGAAGTTTGATAATATTGTCTGCTAGTTCCGTTTTTTTCCTCGCCAACTCAAATAGAATGCATGACTCAGGAAAACTAGAAACACTATCAGAAAATCCAGCAAACATATAATAATGTTTAAGCAATTAATAGCAAAATTACCTAAAGAGCATCAGCTGTTTAATGCGGTAACACTACAAGATGAGAATTATGCAAATTGATGACCCAAGGCAAATAGTTAACTTGAACTGCACGTAACAGCAGTGGATGATACACATGTGTCAGGTGCAAAATCTCTGTGTACCCTGGAAAATGATAAAATTGTCCGGAGCTATTATGAAACGCCACGCTTCGCAAGAGTAAATATCTAAGGAGATAGAGCAAAATACGAGAAACCGTAGATTCGTGTACTTTCCTTGAGAGCAAGCAGTCGACTTACAGGAGCGCAACGCGTTACAATAATTAATGCCAAAATTAAGAAACTGAGCAAATACTAGTTTTTCATGATACACGAGTAATATAGGCACAGGTTGAGCAAGAAGCGAGACGAAGTACGAAATTAAAACCCGTAGAAATTAATAATTCCTTCAATAAGAGATAACTTTACACTGTTTTCAAACCGTATTTTATTCTTTGCTAATCACTTATAACCATATTACTCAAGACTTGTTTTGCTAAATGTAGCAGAATGCAGGTGCAATACCACCACATGACTATAACAATATCTATTACTTTCACATAGCAAGAGCGACCACACAAAAATGAGTCACAATTATAAATTAAATATTTCTGGATTTAACGTACTGTACAATGTTATTACGTACCGAAATACATCCATAACCATACTTAAACCGGTAGGGTAGATATTCTCTTCAATACATAACACCACATTAATTGCTAACTGTTTTGTTCGTAGTCACTGTAGCTTTTTAAACCATAACATTATCTACCTGTAAATATTTACAAGTTTCTCTAGATTAAGCAATTGAAAACAACGTAAAGCTCAACTAATGAGTATAGATCTAATATAATGCGTAATAGCACTCATTGCGATACGCTTTCGTTGTACGCTACACCGTTATTCTTAGTTTTATCTTTGTGACATAATAGGCGGCCAACAGTGCTGTAATGTATATGGTTTGCATCCAGGCAAGTCTTCTCTGGGCATACTGGATACAACTGCGACAGTAAATACATTCGAAGTATGTACTTATATATCACAATAAACTAAATGCGCACGAGGACTAATTCAGTAGCTCGCAACGAGCCAGTTCCGTTATCAGTGGAGAGAACTCGCATCCACATCCACCACATGTGAGAGAAATGAGCGAATAGTATTACTAGTAGAACATGTCTGCACTGAACCAGTAGTGCGTTTTGTACTGCTAACTGGTTGTATTGCTTGAATTGTAGACAAGTCCATGCAGACAACATTGATGCGTTGCAGTTGACAGTCATAATGTGCGTTTGAAAAATGTTTTTTACACTTGGCATTCTTCTATTGAAAGCTGATTGCCAATTAATACTCAATGACAATAACTGTAAATAAAACTAACAATGACAATTAGTATTAACTCTGTGATAAATACATTCAGAAATTCAATTTAATAGTTTAATTTTAACTTAATCAGCTATAATAATTAAATAAAAATTACGTTAATATTCTATTGATACTTTGATTCATCCGTCTCTATAACTTTAACACCCCCCGCGTTAAATCATGAAAAGCATCACTCTCGTAAAACCCAAGTTTAACTAATGTGTTTTAATGTTTCGGCGTTTTACGCGAATCAACTGACAGCTCTTAAGCGTCCAGTACTCTCGACTTTGAAATCACATTAAAACTTTTGTGACGATATTGCCCACCATTTCAGTAACATCTTCATTCATTATTCCGTATTATAATAGTTGATCATTCCTTCAGTCTAACTATAATCCATGATAATTCCCCGTCGACAATGCAAAACCCTCCAGGCGAGCTATTAGCGTCTGTCCACAACCCCTCCTTTTAGAATTAGCACGTCTGTTTTTCTCTGCAGTAATTGCAAATTTACAGTGTGCCATAGTAAAACCAGAATAAGTGCCCTATATAAGAGGCTCTTCTGGCACTCACTGCGTAGGAAGTTGTAGTATGACGTTTTAAAAAGGGGCCACCCCGTCGTGTACATTACACGTTTTTTATTACCCATGCAGCGAGAGGTGCGCTGGAGGGATCATCTCGATGAGTTTATGTCTGCGCCGTAGTGCGCTAACTAGAGACTGACGGCATAGACTTAGGTTCGTCCAGTGTTTGTATGTTCCGTGATTGCAAAATGAGGACTGTTTGTCTACCTACCAACATGTATACCTGCACTTACAACTAGCAAAGGTGGTTCTCACGCGGTGCTGCTCTTGCAAATCTAATCGCTGTTGCAGAGAGGCAGCAGAGAGCAAAGCGCCACTAAAGCAACCTATTTCTATGGTATTCTATTCCACAGATAACACTTGAATATAACTGTTCAATACTACATTTCTATAAATATCAAACATTCCCAATAATTCGCTTTTCTATTTTATTCTAGTGTAACCCAGAGCTTCATGATTGCCTTTTTACCTCATTCTTTTTTATTAATAATTTAAACTTCCCATCGTCCTCGAATACATTTGTCCGATAGACGTGTTTTATTTTTAGCTCCAAGCAGAAAAAACAGTTTAATATTTCAATTGATTGAGCCAGAAGTCGGTTGACCCGCTTCTGCATTTATTCTTTCATGTTTCTTTTACTAATCAAGATCTCCATCTAAGCTTTTCCAGATAGAGGAAATCCTCCTTGCATGCTTAATACCAATCCCGATTAATTTTATTACATTGGCCCATTGACACAAAGATATTTATCAGAATCTGTCTAAGAAATAAGTAAGGTTTAACTATTCTCAACAAATTAACATCATGTAATCGCGACAAGATAGTAAATCAACTCTCAGTCCCTCCACTATCGTATTCGCACGTCTTCGCAGTAAGGTGCAAGATTTATCGACATGAACATGCATATTTTCTCCAAATCAACGCCCGAAACACATGTACAGTCGATTTTGAAAACGTGCTGGTTGCGCACTCATGTCGTTACGACCATTCTACTCCACCAAAAGCAGACCTTGAGCAGATGGCCTCATCCGGCGAGGGGAAAACGTTCCGACACACGCCGCATCAGGACTGATGAAATCGAAAAACAGTGTGTACACTTGGTATTACCTACACCCTCCGCGTCGTAACAACCCTCGTGCGTGCCCTTCACGACATCCGCGCAAATGTGGAGGGAAAATGCAACACTCGCGCAACAAGACCAGAGAGCTCATCCGAATAGCTTGGAAATGTAAACGAAAAGGAAGAAAATTGATTCGCACAAAACGAAGAAATGCCAGCAAGGTGAACATGCTGTGTAACCAAATGATAGTAAGATAGTAACATGAGAAAAGTTGAAAATCAATTCCATATTTAAATGCAATCCACTACCAACTTCATTGTACACATAATTTGCACGAAAGAGGAAAGTTCGTTCTGATTATTTAATAACATTTCCTGAAAATCACACATACCGTTCGGCGTGTTAACATCCATGTCCGGCATTGCAGTTAAAACTGCATTCGGCCACAGAGTCGCTATGATTATAATTTCCTCATTTCTTCCGCAAATTGTGTCCGCCTGCTAATTTACCATCCGGACATTCGCATGCGCGCCTGCAAACCGCTGCTTTTACCAAGATTTCTACCTAATTGCGCCTGCCATTATTATTGTATTCGCCACGCTTACAGTAAAGCCTAGGCTATGTTGTGAGCGCATGCGTGTGAGCTGGCTGTAATTTAATAAGAAGCACAATGCAATTGGACGCCAGCAAGAAATGCCAAGTTAATTGAATAACGTCCACAATGTAAATGGTATAGAGTGTAGTGCAATTTAAGAATTAGATGATGTGATGATGATGTTATAGACTTATTCACGAGTATTATTGATTGAGATATTCACAGGTTGATATTAAAACTAACAGTGCTTACATTGAAGTGAATTATTCTAAACTGTTGCTTTTCTCTGAAAAGAAAATAACCAGGTTCAGCTAAGAAATAATAATAAGGTGTTACCATTGATGTCTTCGTACACCGATCGGAATTCATTGCTGCTCAATCCTACTGAACAAATACACACTGCCAGGATATAAAACTAGACCCATAATGCAAGACCACAAAATATGACCACGTAACTGACAGTAGCCCAAGGAGTAAAGACTCGCATTGTAATTGTCACGGAAGAGAACCGAGCACCGAGTTGTGCGGTTGGAACATTTTTTAACGTGAAAGTCGAGACAGTAATTAGCAGCGATGCAGATTATGAACGATTATGAATGAACATGAAACGTGCTTTTATTTGATACTAATAATTAGTTTCCTCATTTCACCATTTCTTGAAATTAT
>JAODIE010000007.1:6644089-6676997 GCA_027575565.1 Diploeciton nevermanni
ACACTTACAGGAATCCATCTCGGAAGATTGATCCGAATAGACAAATAGTAATTACTGATTTATTTAGTTTTAAATGTAAAAATTGAATTGTAAATTTTATAAACAGATGCAAGCTAAAGAACACGCTCGCTTTATCCCGAAAGTTATGTAAAAAATCCTGCGGTAATGAGGCAATTTTATGCAGCAAGTTTTCATTTGAGTGAATAAAATAGCAACAAAGAACATGCAAAAATAACCTATTTTAATAGAAACGTAAGCATGAAAAGATAATGTGTGTTTAAATGCATAGATCATAAATAAAACTTAAATCTAATTAAAAATAAACATCTGATTCAAAATTATCCTGTGTAAATTATTTAGTAATGCGTTGACAATGAGACAACATTATAAATGTATTTTTTCAAGATCAAAGCAATTTACGCCAACATATCTCACTGGAATTTTTGCATAACTGCTATCTCAGTATAAACAGATAACGACTACACTATCAACTGAACTTCAAGATGTGATAACATTTTGGTACACTCTTATCTAGAACATATTTGGCCAATACGATTCGAATCGAAACCAATATCTGGTTAGCTCGTTAGGCGCTAATATGCACGCACCGTAAACTTGCCGAGGTGAAAACATTGTGCCGTAAATTGGGGGCACTTGCTAGCGCATCTTCACGTTTTATGATTGTCATGTAGACACCACGCTCGATTTACATAACGTACCGCTAAAACTCTACATTCTTTACTTGCAAGGCTATTCTTCGGAGGCATCAATTTGTATTTTTCACACTCGACAACGTGACATAATAATAGTTGCTAATAAAACGCGTCTAGATGCGCGAGATAATCCACACAATGCAAGCATATCTACAGGGTGTCAAGAAAATTCTGGTAAGGAGGCAATAAATTCAAATCGAACAAACGAAGATTGTTGCAAAGTTTGCAAATATGACAATATTTTGATGCAGTTTGCAGTATAATTAAACGTGTTTATCACACGTCTTATTGCCTGATGTGTGAATCACGTTGTTTTGTTTAACAATCCATATGTGAAGGTAAAGCAACAAAAATGGCCGCCCGGTTGTATATTCCGTCCTCACTGAGCTCTCCGCAGCGAGCAACCCATTGTTTGGCCACAGCAGTGCCGGCGAGAAGGGCGACGCGGTAACCTTGACGAAACGTAAACATAAATGATTATTATTACCCATTATGATGCCGTTGTCGTAATGGTAGACGTCAATATCGCTGCCGGGCTCGATTAATCCAAAATATAAAACATTGCCGGCGTGTACCACTTGTTGTGTCCACCGTCCAGCTGCGAGTCCCCGCCTCCTACAATAACATTATGCAACGCAATCGAGCGCACAACCTCCAAGAACCGTCGAAGATACAGCAACACTCAACGGACACACAGAGCACAACACGCTTAGTAGTGCAAAACTAGGCTCAGTCACTTTGCCGGTCCTTTGGCTGGCGATATTTGTGTATATATATATATATCTCGCTCGGGTTGTTGCGTGGCGCGCGCGTTCCGATTCCACTCTTGAGAAACAACGTTTCTTTCAAACTCAGGTAGGAGAGGAACAACAACACAACACGCTGCCGATCAGCAAGCGCACACCGCACTCTGCACGCTCTCGCTAAATCAGTAAAAACACGCCGTGAGATGTTGTGCACCTTTCAGGTGGCGCAGTTTGATAACGTTGGCGGTTCGCGATGTGTCACGAGTGTAGAGGGTTGTGTAAACCGCGTCGTGCAAACAGGATGCAACAGTTTGGCGGTTATACAGCTTTATCAGTTTATCTAGTTGGTGGCGCGACAGACACAACACGTGCACACCGGCCGCCCGTTCAGACCGACTGCGGCGCGCGACCGAGCGAACACAGATCGTACGACGAGAACGCCACCGACGGATTATGCAGCAATGAATTTCTACTTTCAAATATTACAGGGACGAACTTAATTAAATGCAATAAAATACTAAAGAATACAAGAAAGCAGTACAAAATAAAAGATAATCTCTTACAATGCTTACAAACAAATTCTAACTTATAAAACAAAAGAATTAATATTGTTGATTCTTTAAAATTGGCCCGGCCCTTTTTATATTAGGCATTGCTCGTCGGTCCTCCAAAGAAATATCTTCTCTTCGCCATAATAAACCACAAGCACTGCTTCTTATTCTTACCGCATCTCTAGTCAAGCCACGAAATGATAATTTCCACGGTTTGTAGCGAACCCAGCGAAATCTCTGTAATTAACAACCTCAAAAGAGACAAACCTATCTGGTACTAATTTGAAGAATCAATCAGCATTTTACTAAATCCGATGATTCGCCCACCATGGTATTTAATCGAAATCCACTAAAAGCGACATTAGGATGAAATGAGACGCGTTGGGGCTGATGAGACTGCCAGGAATGTAAAAATCTCAGCGAAGATGTTTACAATCAATGCGGATGAATTTACAGAACGTTTCTAGCAAGTTAGGTTATTGTTTATGTAGAAAACTTCATGAAGACATCATATGGAGATTGTTTTGTTTCATAGGCTAATTTCATCTACTAGCAGTATAAAATTGAGCTATGAGTGCAGATTGCACATAATATTCAATATCCAAAAATAAATAAGTAGTACAGGTAAACAACCGGGTACATCGGGCTTCGAGTGAATAGACGAAGTAAATAACGGATTTATTAAACTGACACATGCTTGTGTAAACATAAAAATTACGAAATATTCACAGAACTTGCAACACAAAATGCCCTTTGTTCATGTATTTCTTTGTCTTATCTTTGATTCGTTTTCTCGAACAACTATTACCAATTCATGTTGGGTATGAGGGTGCGGTGTAGTCAAAACATATTGATTAAAACGCACGCATAGAATCTATTTTCATTTGATGGCAATGCGGCTGAATTTAGCCACGTTTATGTTTTTAGTGCTTCATGGCAGCAAGTCAGAGGGTAGCAAGCGCGTCTGCAGGAAAAAAGCGAAAAAGGGAAAATGGAGCGTGGAATCCGTATGAGCTCGCTAGAAGTAGAACTGCAGAGGATAAGAAAGGAAAGTTTTGCTGTTGCATAGCGTAGAGTAAACGATACATTCATTATTTTATGTCATAGACTGAAAATGGCAAAAGTTTTAAGTAAAAAACTTTATTCTACATTCGCGGAGATGTAATATATACTATATAAAAATGAAAGAAATTAAATGTTTGCAATGATGAAACAAGAAAAACTAGAATATAGTGGTACCAAGTGGTCGCGCTCTTAACGATCCTCAAACATATTTGCAAACCTCGTAATTAGACATTCACAGGCAAATCAATACTACATTTTACAACATTATTAAAATCTGACAATTAAAAAAAATATATTCAAACCTATAAACATAAACTGAAAAACCCATTCAACTAATAATATAATCCTCAAAAATAACCATCCCCTACAAAGAAAACAACCGACCACTCCCCTCCCAACCTTTCCAATAACCAACAAAAAAATTTAAATAAATTAACTATGGTGAAAATAAGCTCATACTGATGATGGTAACTGGCCGAAAATGTTCTATAAATAAATAGTAAGTAGTTGTTGAGTGTGGTTACGAAGTGTTTAATATTCATTATATAGATGAAACTAAACTATAACACTTACTAAACATTAATTTGTATAACATAGCCATTATTTCAAACTAGAAAATAATCTAACTACAATCTAAGCAAATACTGTAGAAGGCAACAAGCCGAAAACGGTATACAAATTAGTATTTAGTAAGTGTTACAGTTAAATTTTATCTACATAATAAAAAACAATGAAAAGAAGAAGATTTGGAAGCATATTTTTGAACTCGTGTTCTTTTAGAAACTCTTTACATGTTCTTAACAAAAAAAACTTAAAAAATGCAATTTTTTTAATGCCCACTCTTGTGTTTTCCTGCAAAGAAGGGTCTAGGATTAACCTATTCTATTTTCACATCTCAGCATCACTAAGATACCATGATATTTTTATAATCCTTTCATAATTAACGCCAAGTCCATGTGTGATATTCCCTTCATATTCACTCTTCAGGCCTTCAAAGCACTTTTCACTTTTGTGAGTTTTGCGCCTCTATGTAGGCATCACGACTATTTCTATCCACTCCGCCGAAACAATGCCAACAACAACAAGCGAGTGCAACCTGGGTGTCTACATATGTATATGATGTCTGACTCAATGAGCCGGTATCGGCTAATCGATTGTCAATGGTTAAAAATAACCGACCGCCCGCCTCGGCCAAGCAAAAAGCTCGCAGTACATGCGAGAGTTGATGACATTGATGGCGTGATTCGCAAGCACGATAGCGACCAGCCGAACGAGAATGCGCGTTCGTAGCGGTCGTACCTGCGCTGGAATGGCATGCACGCAGTGACCTACCTTGAACGCGGAAGAAACATGGAGCCATCGATGAATACCGAACCGGAAAGCAGTATGTACCAGCATGTGGAGAGTTCACCCGTGCTGAAAAAAATTAATTCCAACTTAATCTGCAATCCACTACAATCGGTTGCTAAATAAATAATCAAGAATTATTTATGCGATTTTATTATTTATTTATTATGATGCGATTGGAGATTCTATTGAGTTGGGCGAGGTGAGCTTGATTTTGTTTTGAACACTCTATGAACTCCCTGTAAGATAAATATAGTTCAAGTAAGAGTGCACTAGAGACCGTGCAGTCTGCTGTGCACTCTGAGGAGCCGAGATTGGATTATTATCATTACAGAACCTGTTCGAAGATGCCCGAATAACCATCGCAATCAGTACTGACAGTAAACTCTTTCACCTCCGCGGAAAGTCGCGTACTGTATGCATTAAGCACGCCGCGGGAAAATCGACCAAAAGCAGAGAGTTCAGCCCGAGTACGGGGCATTCCAAGGTATTCCATCGCTGGATATATACTACAAACTGATTCCCTATTTTGCTTCATTTGTTTACCAACAAATTATCTGTATTTTCTAAAAACTTACAACAATGAATGCAGCTCATTTGACAAACCAAAATAATGAGAGTTTTTATAAAAACTGTAGAAATAAATTACAAATAGAATACGGTACTTGCTTAATAATTTTTAAAACTGTTTTTTAGTTAACGTGCAAGACGCGCCACCTATATTTCTCGGTTCAAACTACGTACTATAATTTAAGGCCTTTATATTAATTAAGTCATTAAATTATTATTTAACTTACTAGTAAAGTACATCATTGGCTTGGTGCTTCTCATATCTAACAAGTTTGCAAAGCGCCCGCAATGAAGAGTCGCGCAACGATTGCAAAGCCTCCAATCCGCTGAGGCCATAGTAGATCACTTGCAAGTCTTGCAGACTTCGACATTGCGGCGGCCGACCCAACGAACGCACAAACATTTGATCCCAGTCGGTTGCCATCCCGACGCCACATGATGTCGCTACGTGCCTTACGACCGGCTTCTCCGGCATTCTGGCACTTCACGTGCACCTCCCACACGCGTATCCAAACTCACCCACGCGCATCAGCGCTCATTGCAGGACGCGCACTTTGCTTCTTCGGTCGATTGCAAGAGGGCAGTGTGACAGCATAACGGTCAATGACATTCTGAAACAAATGATTTGTATTAGCAATTGTGTCAATCGTATTGTCTGATTGATTAAATGTCCTCGCAGGTTTGCAGACAATGGGAATCCAATGAGTTGGCATTGTAGAGAATTCGCTTCGACTGGTTATTTTATAAAAAAACGTGATCGATTATGTCAGGTATGAGTTTAAAGAATAAAGCTAGAACTGCAGTCGGTGCGGCGGTAATTTGATAATTTCCAATCTAGTTATTCGTTTATAGTAACAGATAGAAATGGCGGGTACGAGCAAACGAGGGAAACGAATCTCAATGAAGAGGGAAATTGAAAATTTGCCCTACGTCAAGTGAGCATGCACTCCATGCATGATTGAAATGTATGTGCAGAAAATTTGATTCTAGGGTGTCTGCTAGATTGCAAGCAAGTTCGCCAAATGTTGATGAAACATGCGCAATCAGCAGATGTCTATAAATTAAATAAAAACACTTATCACACAGCAAAATGAATCAATCGCCCTCCTAAATTCTATTCCATCACATTCCACTCAGCTTATGATAGATACGTTTAGTTGCAATCAAATGGAAATTGATTACATTCCATGTTTCAGCTGTCCACAGCTACAAATTACAATTCCGGATCCAATTTCCGCCTCCAAGACCTTTATTGGCTAAGCGTTGCCAGCAGAAAGTCATAAGCCCCGCACGACTGATGAGGAAACGAGTTCTCACCGTGGCTCCGCTGACCGGGTCAGCAATTAAGATGGCCAGCGGCGCTGATTTTCGTTCGGTCCATCTTATGTAATAAACGCCAAGAATCGCTGCCAAAGCGGTTCAGTGATCTGCCGAATTGCGTCCGCTGTACCGGTATTATGTTGGCCAACATACATAGAGGAAGATTCGTCGGAGTCTGCAGTACAAGTGCCGGGAGGCAGTAAGGATTAATCGTTATATAAGGCCAACATGCGGGTTTGGAGGCCTACTTTTCGTGCTTCGTTGGACGCGAGTTCAGCGCCGGCACGAGATTCAAGGTGGAATCAATTGGGTATCAGGTGCTTCTATTATCTGCGATTGAGACAAATCATAAAAGTCAGTGATGTGTGGAAAATATTCATTACGTTTTGTTTTTGTATGATCTTTCCTTTATAGAGCATTTGATATGTGGTTTTTGAGATAAAATCTATTTTAAAAAAAGATTACTAAACGCACTTTGTCTATTTACAAGTTAAGCAAATTAGCAAAACCATGCATGTGCCAACTTGATGTAATGTTTTCTATCAAGTGATGTAATTGCACATACAGATTAAATTTACATTTGTTGTATTTGTTTACAAATCTTGTTATATCAAGATCTCGATACTGTTTTCATTTCATTCATTTCTAGATCTCGGGTACCTTGCTGAATTGCGTTTAATTATACTGTGTAATTGTAAATTCGAAATCTAAGTCAAGGATATCATCAAGCATTGTTCGATCAATTGTTGCTCTTAAATGAATTGAGTAACTTCTAGTTACATGTTGCTAGTAGAGAATTTTCGGTGATCTTATCTTATCTTACGCAATCTAACTACCGAATTTTAATGCATGATTTGTATCCAATTACCTATTAGGTTAGAAAGAATCAATCGCAACGAATGTTATGAAAGGAATAGACATGTGTATTTGCAGAAGGCTTTTAATGTTCCTTGCGAAAAGTTAGTCGCTGTTATGTTAAGGTACGAACGAACAAGAAAAACGGGCTCGTCCGGGATTTGAACCCGGGACCTCCCGCACCCTAAGCGGAAATCATACCCCTAGACCAACGAGCCATACGTGCCGGTACTTGTTTTCCCAATTGACTTTCAAATAATTAATTTATAGTACCAAAATTACATGGCATTATAATAAATTAACTTCAACTCTTACTTTATATTTTATAAATAAAACGTTTTGCGTTTCTCGTGAAGAAAATCAACAAAATACAGAAGAATACAACCAAAATCTTAAAAACAACGAGCGCGCGGGCGCCGTGGCTTAGTTGGTTAAAGCGCCTGTCTAGTAAACAGGAGATCACGAGTTCGAATCTCGTCGGGGCCTGGGAAGTTCACCCACCTTTTTGTGAGAAACCGGACAATTTAGTTTAATGATACAATTACTCATAAATAAATAATTTATCAACAATGCAACCTACACTCCTATATTCAGAGCATGTCGAATGTACGATTGGATATTACGAATAAGAGGTATGCCTACGTTTAAATGTCACTGATATAAGCGACTTGCCAATTAAGGATTATATTATAGCTAAACCTCCAACAAATCTATCGAGCATAAATCATAAATTTGCGGTGCTTTTGAAGATAATACAGATTAATTGGATTATCATGGCAATGCGTGTCAGTTGCACATTTGAACTTATTCATAATACGAAATATAAACAAGGAATCAATTGAACTCATATTCGGTTGTAAATGATATTACGGAAATGAAAATCCGGACGACATTAGACACATGTTTCATTTCGGTCATTTATGTTTTATTTCTTTAATTGCAAATTGATTTTTGCTTACCAGCTGGGAAAATCCGATGAAATTAAAATGAAGATTTAGTTTGCTGACACTTCTGTGTGTTATTTTTAAAGCGTACTGCAACCATGCTGGATACCGACATTGTACTTGACCTCCTCTACTTCATTATACTGCATCAACTACCAAGGTAATTATCATTTATTTGGACTGAATTTTGCAAGCGTATATATTATATTGAATATACCCCCGCAGGATTCAAACCTGTGTTCCCAGAATATGCACCTCGCTGTCACCCCGACTGAGCTACGAAGCGGGACGGTGGGCAGGTCTAGCATTACCATAACAAGCTGGTTAACTTGTAAAATGAGCCTCATCAGAAATAATGCAAAAACAAGATATCCCTTTAATTTACACATTTCCTAGTTACCCAAAATCCTTCTTCACTGACCACTTCTCCAGCTGCCGTCCGCCGAAAACCGCCAGCATATCAACGATATTAATTCCCGACCGACGTCGTCTTCACGTACTGAATATAAAACTCGCACATCAAACGCGAAAATTCAGCAAAACCTTCTTCAATAGCATGTATGAACAAAGCCAAGTCACCAATATTTTATACAGATTTCTTTCCGTAACTACGCCACAGTGACAATGCACTGAAGCTGAGATCAAGTATAAAAATGTATTCAGCAAAAGCGAGGTGAGTCAAACTGCGACATGAACCCCAAATATGGATCAGCACCATATGTACGAAATCCTTCTTCTCGCTTCATTGTGTAACATGCTTCCAACAAGGAATATCTTTGACAAACACGTAAACTTTTGTTTTTAGTGACAACATTGTATATGATGAAAGCTGAAATAATTAACCTATCAGTTCAAAACAATCGCAAATTAGATATAAATTGACATAGAAGTAAGAGTTAAAAGTTTAAGGCGTGGCAATGATGAAAGAAAAAGTTTTGCTTTGTTTAGAGAGTGGAAGATATTTGAGGCTTGTGAATCTCAGCCATATACTCACTCGATGGAGACAATAAAAAAGGTTTAGCTCCCTCAAGGGTAAAGTATGGGCTCGCATATGTTGCAAACTTGTGTGATGGGGTAGAAAGTCTTGTAGTTTCTTAGTTTCACATTCGCGGTTATCGTTTCAATGTATCAATCTACTTAGGGATTTTCTCTTTTCTTGAGCACGAAGTTTCAGACCCCACCGAATAGCTGTGCACTACCCAAGCATGCTTGAGATTAGTGAATTTGTCTAAGTATATTGAAGGAAAAAAGATCGACCTTTTTAAATAAAATATCCAGAGCCTAAAATGTGACAATCAGAATTTATATGATCACAGACATTTTGGTATTTGCTAAGTCAAGGGAAGGGGGAAGATCAATAATTACTTTCTTAACATGTAAAAAATAATGTTACACAGATACGCGTGTCCCCTTTCCAGCATTTCAGTTACTCTGGAATAGTACAATACATTTTTTGTTCGTCTCGCCATCATGCCATCCTCGAAAACATACAAAAACCCCACCTCGAAAAAAGACAGACTTAGCAACATGCATTAAGACCGTAGAAGTTTAGCGACTATCAAGCGTCTATGATGTCCACCCGTTTTGGAGGTGCCTGTCGGATAAGCAAACGTTGCAACGTAAAATTGGATTCACGTCTGCAGGTCATGCGAGAAGTGCTAAATTGGGCATGAAACAACTTCACTGGAACGAAAATCGATCTAGTGA
Organism: Diploeciton nevermanni; assembly: GCA_027575565.1. NCBI lineage: Eukaryota > Metazoa > Arthropoda > Insecta > Coleoptera > Staphylinidae > Diploeciton > Diploeciton nevermanni. The sequence continues at coordinate 6,653,908 of JAODIE010000007.1, forward strand.
CGAAGGCAATATGCAAATGCAAGCGTAATTGCAGAAAGGAAATTTCACAATTTGAAACATAGTTAAATATAGTTTGATATTCATTTCAGGTAATGATTCGACTGAGAACAAGTGAACCACCATGACTTTAGGTACTTGGAACAATAGCAACGCATCGAAAATTGACCTACGCTAATTATAGAGCTTAGATTATGTAACAGAGTGAATAATCATAACATAATTTTACTTTCTAAATTGTTTTAAGGCCAATAAAGAGTTTTCGCCGTGCTCTGGAGCATTGTTAGTAGGGTGAGATTAGCATTTAGGAAAGCTCATCAATTTGCATGTCACGCTGCACTGATTGCCAAAGTGCATTACAGAGATAGGTGCGACATTAAGCAGGTATTCGATTCAAAAGGAGTGAGTCAAAGCAAACAAGAAGTTAAAATGTGTCGTTTCGAAAGATTTAGTGGAAATCTTGAAAGACTTGAATTTGAAAACAAATTAGCTGTAAATTTAATCATAACTTCCAAGCTTTCCATTCCAACTAGTCCAATCATTTGCTTAACACATAAATGACTGTGACTTGAAACTCTCAGTGTAAATATTTATTTGAAACGAATTCCAGCGCCGACTGGAACTTTAGTGAGAGGTGTCGCCGAGTGGAAGAATGTTAAAATCATTGTTTAACCCTCACACTTAAATAGCAGACTCAAATTAGATAAACTAAACACACGAAAAAGGAAAGTCACTTTAGATGAGATGGGTTATTTTCTCAGCACTGTATTCAATTCCATACGTTTCTACCGTAAGTCATGTCATTCTAGAACTTCGGTTCGTTTTTTAGCATTTGAAAAGCGCTCTGCGTCTTGCTGGTTGACGTGCCGAAACCAATTAATTACGAGACATCTTAATACAACAAAATCACACATTTGCACGAGCACTTCTAACGACAAATGGGTAATTAACTAAATTATCCGGAAATATGTTTAGTGTGACAATTCATCAATTTGTTGCCAATTGCAGTATGCTATCTTACTATGTATTTACAAATTAACTTATTGAAGCAAGACTCAAACAACAACTTACGCCATTAAATGCATTTTTATTTCACACTTCTACACTTAGAAATAAACCTAGTTTTGTTATTATTTACACTGTAAACATTTTTCTTGTTCAACGTAAATAAGTCATATTAAACCAAAAACATAATTCCATATCAGACCTTTGCCTACTCCCTACCAAGCGGATTAACAAAATAAACATTCCATCAAACCAATAGTATCACCAACCACAAAAACCTCTAACACATCAAGTCCAGCGGCCCTTTAACCATTTCCCCTATTTCAACCACCCCGAATATCTGTGCGTAATTGCCCTGAGTGCAAGAACCCTTGACTATACTTCCTGCGCGACCTAAACGAGTTCCACCACCAGCCTGAGGTCCGGCTGCCGGACTAGTTAAGCAAGTCGCAAAAAAAGGGTAAATGCCATCCCCATTCCAGGTGCTTTCAGGCACTCCAATGTCGGGGACACACGCCGTGGAATAATCTAGATTAATATTATTACAAAGCTGAGTGAAGGGTGTCGCTGGGTTACGCAGAGGGGCGGCTGCCACGCGCGCAACTTTTTGCAAATTGGGCACAAGTGAAGTGTGCTAGATTAAAAGCTGCGAGCAATTTGCACTTGAATGTGCATCCAATCGTGGCAATTTATATAAATTGAATTCAGTGCAGTTTCATTGTTGGCAGAGCAGCTGAATGGATTTGAGAAAAATTTGCATATAAATATGTATCACTCAATTTGCAATGGAAATTGTCCAACTAGTTATTTCCGACTGTGTGTATTTTATATGTGAGTTTTGGGAGTTGAATTGCATTAATAAATAATTTGACATGAAGCAGGAAATGCACTTTGCTAGAAGCCATCACAGTCGATTAGAGTTGACATCCTCGTCGGAACTAATGCACCGGAATGTAATTGTCGACTTCGCAATTCCACACACTGTCCATTTATTACAGACAATTGTCACCCAGCAAAACGCCATTACATGAATATCAAAAACTCCACTTACGGCTGTCAATAGCAATGCAACATGTTTGAAAATAAAAATACATCAGTGAAATTTCCCGGCCATCCACTAAAAAAAACCAGCAATTGTGTAATAATCCAACTCATCCGGTACAGCTATTATGCACCCGTGACAAAATGAAAAATGTATTCAATATTCAGCCGCCGAAGCCAATTGAATAAACAATCAGTGAACTGCGTAAAAATGAGAAATTTCAACACATTGAGGGCGTTAATTGTACCAATTCGCATCCGCGCGCATTTAGCACATCCTATCATTGAATATAAATTTGTTCCACGTTAATTTCCACTTCAGATTACCTACGAATCAACGTGCTGTCCAGCGTGGCATATTGATTGCATTTATAATGATTAACCTCTACCGGAATGCATCGGCACGCAATCCGAGCAGATGATTATCATAATTTTATAATTATCGTAAATATGCTCATCCTCATTCTGAAGTGAAAAATAACTGTAAACTTCAACCAGAATTTAAATATCAACATTAACAAACTTGAATAAACCACTTCTTTATTCAATTTAGTGACATCGATGATGCTTTATCTAGCAGGGTCCGCAATAAATTTGTCACGACAGGTGAAGAAATTTCTAACGTACTTCCAATTTAATGCATTTGGATTAGAAACAGGTTGAGTAGACTGAAAGCTAAAAGTGTTACGAGTAATTACCTCCAGGCGTTATTTAAAAAAAAAAAAAACGATGGGGCAATCCTAACGGATTCTATAATTTCCAAACAACTTGGAATGGCTACATACAAACACAATGTCGTTAGAAGTCAAGTTTTTTTCTTGTCGTTTTTCAATTTATTTGAATACCGTTTCAGCATGGTTACTCTCGGGTGTTGAAGCTTAAGATCAGGTGAGTGAATAATTAATTATCATAATTATTTCAATTCTCAGATATTATAGCAAACAGTGAATACTGAAACAAGTTTAGTTAGCGACATTAAATTAGTTTTCCATGTTTTTGACATAAAACTTGAACCAAACAGCAACGTTAAGAACAATTAAGAAATAAAACTGTCATTGGCATGAATTAATTATAGGTTCTCAATACTTATTTTGATTCGAAGGATTATTTAAGTAAAATGAAATGTGATAAAATTCGTTCCATCTTCCTCCATTTGAAGCCAACACTAAACATAAAACTAATATCAAAACAATTCCAATCATAGGAAAATACTAATATGGTGATTCACATGTTCTGCTGATATGCTCTGAATGCTAATGATTGGCACGCACACGCGTTATTTTCGTTCTCCTCTTCTCCTCTTCATCGTTTTGAAAGTGTGCGCCAAACCGCATTTCTCGACGGCCAACTAATGCAACTGAACCACTCTGGAGCGCAATAATCCGACCGACCTTCGTACCTAGTATAATGCAGCACGTGCAAGGAAGATAGGGAAGATGGACTTGAACTTGCATGCTCATGTTCAAGCAATGAGCAAAATACACGTACTTGTAAACTACTTACCAAGGTATTTTACTTTACCACTTGCTCTTGGATGGAAATAAATCATCAAGTTGAGTCAGTTTACAGAGTAAATATATTTCGGAGGAATTTGATTGATTGATAACTCTGATAATCGCTACTTCCTGGACTAGAATAATTCCAAAGCATCCGTCAAAATAAATAAACTAGAAATACACTTAATGTTTTAATCGTGATGTAAGTACTAGAAGGCATGCAGCAACCAGTGGTGTTTTCTGGGCACTTATATTATGAAATAAACGAAATTTAAAAAGTATCTTGAAATCATTATAATTTGGAATTATTCTCTAAAAAACCCTGAGAGAAAGTGAAATTATTTCAACATTATGTCAAAGTAATCAATTTTCAATTGTGAACAACCTTGCAAGAATTATATTCCTATCTAAATTAAACTTGATGTGGGTAATGACGGTCGAAAACGGTAGCAAACAAAGACACCACAAGGACTCAGAAAGTAAGTGGCTGGAACGCTCGCAATTTCTCAAAATGCCTATAATAATCATACAGAATCACTCCTAGCAAACGATCCTTCACAGACAAGCGGAAACCATGCGTATACTATACTAGAATATGAACTATAATCATAACAAAGAAAATTAAATTAATTAATAGAAGAGAACAAAATCAAGAAAAAGACAACTAAAGCAAAATATAATTATAAACAACTCCCTTAATCCTATCAAGTTATCTTAACATATTGTCATGTCAATTTCTCATTGTGAAAATGTCAATCATATAAATTCACCGTTTCATTCATAATCTTCAATAAAAATGCCATTCCGTTCAAACCCGCACCCAATTCCCAGTCTTCCGCATCAGTATTACAAACCCGTTGCCGTGCGAAGATATACCCCGTTATCTAATGGAAAACCACCAGTAATCAAACCTGTTATCTTCAAAGCCAAACCTAAACCTATCGTGGAGAATCAACAAGCGCTCCGGGTACGCAATACAAAACGAACATTGAACAAACCCAACAATTCACAGGATTCAGCGAGCACTGCCAGCAGGAAGAAACCAACTAGTAGACAACCAGTCTTACGAAACAATAAGAACCACACGGTGCGTCAGTACGAGCCGCCCCCAAGTCCACGGCCGCACAGTTTTCGTATCGATGAAACTGTAAAGACCATCAATGAAGCCAACAAATATCTGAAAGATTCCCACTATGTGGACTATGGCTACAGTCATCAATCTGAGATTAAATCGCCATTTCATACATAATTTTCCTCTTGGCAGAGGGCACACTGCTTGCCTATCTATGGTCAGGTGATTTTTAAATCTGCGTAGTACGTTGCGTGTAAATTACAAGCGGGCATCGGACATCCGTTGCACGGACGTGGTTAAGGGTTCATCACATTGAGTTCCAGGCAGGAAATACGGTTGTACGCCTTAAACGACTTAAACTGACATTCCAAACATGATAATGACTGATTATTTCTCTGCAAAGAATTATAACCCTTCTTATTGAAAAATGCATCAGATTGTTGCGAAATAAACCATATTCTACCCTGCTTATACTCTCATCTCAAAAAAGTTTGAATTAATTAAATCCCCTCAAATTAAACCAAAACTTTACTAGCCTTACTGCTACCTACCAATTATAATCACGTCAAACTAAAAGCTTGAAAAATAATTGCCCCCTTCAAGAATTTTGGCAAGTCGCCTAATGTCTTTCATTGTAAATCCTAGTAGATAACTAATTCCTTAACTCAAAAAAACAGACAAAAATACCACTTTCTATGTAGTTTCAAGCAAATTTATGGTTTCCATCTATAGTGCACATTCATCTTTTGATTTTTCCGAGAAAGTCGCATCTTCAGCATTCTATTTTCCCATCATCATTCGCTGTCTTCACAAACTTTCCATTTTTAGCTTTTTTAAATTACACGCAACGTGATGCGCCAACCGCTTTTATTCGCTACGTAAATATAAAAACGACACTGGCACAACAAACAATGCAAACATTTAACGCACGACAAAGTACAAAAAGATGCAAAAAGTGCGCGAAGAGTCGAAGAACCAACGCAAATAGTAGCAATAATCGACGACAAGTCATAAAACAAAGCAGGCAGCGCGAATCATTTCTCGCGTTTCTGGAGCGTGTGAAAAATACTGACTAAAAGTCGCAAAGATTTTCACTTTAGAACAAGAATCAAACCTGAAGTGACACTATGACTTGATGTAAATAAAAACGAAGTAATTACTAGTTGTTGTGGTTTTGTTGAGCTGGTACATAAAACTTGGCAACTAAATTCGCAGAGCGAAACATTCAGATGTCGCGGTGTGAATTAATGTAACTTTCAGAGACGGTATCATCAAAATAACAACATACTGCTGATTGTCAGCGCATTTAATTTGCATGACTATGACAGGCAACTTCTCTACTGGTATCCTAGCTTAAACTCATCCCCATGACCGTGATACACTGTACATGCTGAGATAGTACAGGCGTCGAAAACAATACCATCATTTAGACACACCATCTTCATACTAAATCAAAGTCAACCCAGCATAGCATAGTTGCACCCCCTGCTTCTAGTAACAGTTGCCGCCGACGCCACTGGAGCACCCATTTTGGGGCGCATTGTGCGTTGAAAGCTTATATCTCAAAGTTATTAGACCGCAAACGTGCAGATGTGAATACGGAATACGCACTCGAGGATTCGAAGCAAGTTACGGCATTCTTTTGCCCCTTGATAGAGGTGCCACTAACATATTATTACACACGGAGCGGTAGAACGAGAACAAACCAGAGAGTAGAACAAAAAAGGGCAGATGAAAGAAAAGCTACAGGAATGGAGTGCTTAAGACAGCTAGAAAGAGAAGAAAAATACAAAAATAATGCTATTATGATGCTCGTAAAACAAAGGAAATTATGTTCATCAAACAGAGGTATGCTAAGAATGCAGGGTTTATGAACTCGGATCAGGTTAGAAAATGCAAATAAATTGTACCAATTCAAGAGGAAATTCAGGTTCTTGTTAAATACATCTTGTAATTTACTATCAAATACATGTACACCTCCTTTTACTATGGATTTCCATCACGTCCTGGATTTGTTTAACATCCAATCGTGTTAATTTGTTCTATTGTTTTCTTTTAGACTTTCCTCCTTTATTGATTGTATTGTCATCTCCAGATGCAAGACTATCGTCGTAACCATATAGTGGTCATTGTATACAGGTATTTAATTTGCTTCGTGCCCTGTAATTTCTTATCACCTCAATGCCGCCGCTGCACCAAAGCGATTCGTTTACGAGAAGCAACGAGACAAAAAGTTAGAGCACGCTTTATCTTGTAGCTTAGTAAAATTTATTGCAAATTATTCGCAACTCTTGCAGCCTTGGGAGTAATTCGATGCAGAGTAAATTACTTCAGAGAGAAGAATCGAAATCGAGTTAAGCAAGTGCCATTCAAGTAGTTTGCATGTGCGCAATTTTAGAAAGTTTTCAATTGAATCTATTGTTCCTCTTTTGATTACTTTAAAAGTGTTGTTATTATCTTATAGCCTTGCACTTGGAAATTATTTCTTAAAATTCAAGAAAGTTATTTCCAGCATTCTAACTTTATCTTTGGTACGAGGATGTGTAAACTATCTGCATAGAATTAAAACACATAAATCTATCAAACGTTCAAAGTAACTTTCTTCCCAATTTCCCAGCAAACAACCTGAAACCCAGGCGGAAAAAACACGTGCGATATAATTCATCCGTCTGCACGTCTCGCCCTCTGTGTCCCTTCATTCGCAAGAAGTCTAGACACCTCTGGTCTCAGTGTAGTCTTACTCATTGCTCAAGTCATAATCCATTACACTCTTGCTGAATTCCACCTTGACTCCACTTAATGCGGAGAGCATAATGCAAAAGCCGTAAAGCGTCAAACAGAATTGAAAATCAATTTCGCTCTTTAACGACTGGCAAAAACCCTTGTACACTACTTGCAATTCGGTGCTGCATTAAGCTTTTAATTAAATTAGAAACCTCGTTGAAACATTTGCTAGGTTAGGTTCATTTGCCCCGAAGACCCCCGGCTATTACCGCTTTGTCAGTTTGTCGTATTAGGTGGCAGATAGACAGTTTAAGTCAGCAATATCAATAATACACTGCGCAAGAATGCGATATTCTACGCAATGAACTAACATGGCTCTAAACCAATGGTGATTTGAATTTAGTCGCTTAGACGTGATGATGAATGATGTAATTAATTATAATGAAAACTGAATTCACAATGGATATTTCAAATGGCATAAAAACCTGACGTTGGATTGACATACTACTCAATCAATATATTAATAAATTTTAGAATTGTTTAGCGCAATATTTTATATAAAACTAAAAATAACGTTTCGATAAACACCCGAGAAAGCACAAAAAATGCACAAGAAAAAAATATTGTTCTCTTCTCGAGAAGAGAAGATTTTCCCTACAATGAGATGTTAACCATGTTGTTTAAAAACACTTACTTCAGTATTTTCAGTAGATACTGAAATAGGCAACAACAACAAGTAATCATATATCAACGGAATGAACCTTGTTATTTACTTAGTTATAATTAGCAAACCGCTGAAAACATTGCTTATAATAATGATAGAACATCGTGGGAGTTACACTAGTCAATTAAATATTGTACAACCTCACAATAACCAATTCGATTCAGGTTGCAGAATTTATGTCATAAAGTCGCGGTCACGACACCAAAATACGAAGAACCTGTTTGTCGTCAAATACAGAAAGCAATTCTATGATTTGGAAGAAAATACAAATAACTTACTTGAATATTTTCACGTACTGATAGTACCTAGTAATTAGGTAGGATTGCAATTGTAGTTAAATTTAATATGATGTATTAGTGCAATTTGCTAAATTAAGGTTATTCAGAAATTTCAAGGTAACGCGTATAAATTAACAACTATAGGACCACAAAGCTTTCAGTGCACAATGAAGTTTGAAAATAGACAGAAAATAAGTTTTAGTAATTTTAAAAATAATTTTAGTTTTCAACAAAAATAATTCATTCTGCAAATTTTACGATTCTATCGCAATAAAACTAAATAAATAATTAAAATAGTTGTCATATAAACATTATAATTCCTACACGGTAAACTTTAATCATAATATTCGACAAGTTGGTGCACTTCAATTACTTACAACTTACTGATTTCCCCTTTAAATTTTCAACTCCATCTCAATTAGGATTACAACAGAAAATACACTTTCTGTTAATCAGTGAAACTCCAATTTCACCAATTTCTTAATTCCACATTTACCCAGTGATTGTCTTGAACCAATTAAATAAACCACTGCCGTTTATAGTACAGATTCAAGTACGTCTTTCACTCAGCACTTGAAAAACACCTGCGCATTTTCACACTTCTGCGATACATTCCGAAATAATTATACTTATTACAGAAGAAATATCTATCAATCAGCATATGTTAAGAATTGTAGCTGGAGGAGAATAGTAACTGTTATTCGTCTTATTAGGTAAAGAACAGTAAAATTCAATTGTTCTCCTCTCGTGCGTATTGTCCCATTCGTGGATTAACGTAATTAGACGTCGTTGTTGGAGTTAGAAGGCGTTTTGATTTTCGCGTAAAGCAAATTATGCAACGAGAGTGAAAAGAGTAGAAGATGCAAGAAATTTGTGAAAACCAGAACTCTGATATATAACTAAGTAATATAGTAAATGAGTAAGAATAGAGTGTTAAGTATGGCGCTTGCTTCTCACCTAGAGGTCCCGAGTCCCTTTCCCGGTCGAAAAGGTGAGAGAGGGACAGAGCGCTTTAAAGGGCTGATCCCCCTAGTAAAAGATCTAAAACCCAATTGGGTGGCAATAATCCGCAGGATTAGAAGAGCCATAATAATGATAATAACAATAATATAGTAAATATTTTACGCTAATGATATAGTCCCTTCTTCCGATATTGAGATGAATAAATTCTTGAACCGTAAAATATAAAAACTGATTTAAAATTGTTACAACTTTAACCCAACTAAGCCCCAACTCACGTATCTCCTCCTGCTGTCCATTCCTCGCCTTCAAGTGATAAAATTCTTAGATCGATGGAAAGCGCTCTGCATGTACAGCCAATGCGCGGCAGGTCTATTCGAAATGGTCTCACCTGAACAAAGACATTTCTGTTGAAATTACAGCAATTTCCATTCATTACCACTGTTTCGGTATAAAATGTAGACAGTTCAAGGTTGCGCCCTAATTAAAGCGGCTATTGTCTAAAACATACGGCCCACTACAAGTTCATACACCCAGGCGAATGTGTAGTATAATACATACGTCACAATTAACACGCAAGATGTATCTGAACTTATAATTGACAATTAACATTAATTAGAAATAATATTGTCTCATAAGAATTTGATGATGTATAAACTAAAACGTTGTTCATTACATTAACATTCTTTGTTGAACACGTTAAATTTTTAATAAGTAGACCACCTATGATTATGGTGCAAACACTAATCTGCTAATTGGAAGATAAAGAAGCATAAGATAAAGTAATGTTGAAAACTATTTTATAATTTATTACATTTCTAGCAAGTTAATTCTCTACTCTGAAAGGTGAGTTATAAAGTATAATACAGATAATTTCATCGAATGTTATTAAAACATAAAAAGCTACTACTATGACTTTATGTTCTAGACAATACGTCACTAATCTGATTCTTATTAAATGTCTTCAAGATGCTAGTATATATAATCGGGCAGTTATCAGATGATCAAAAAAATTGGCTCGCTCTCTAAAGTATTAGGTTTTGGCCGACAGAATATGTACAAATTATATCTGATTAGCTTTAATAAATAGATGATTTCATCATCGTAAATATATAGTTTAGTCTTATGAAATTCTAATATCGTTGAGTGTGGTCATGAAGTGTTTAATATTCATTATGTTGATGATACATAACTAAAACATTTACTTAATATTGATTTATAAAACGTCTTCACTACTGAACTGTATGAAAGTACTGATACTTTGCATATCAATATTAGGTAAGTGTTATAGTTATGTTACAACAGTTACAAATTAGCAATACTTCTTGCATATATTTAAAATATGCAAAAGATAACCGCATTCGTTTTAAAATGAACTAATTACAATCTCATAACAACACTTAATAATCACTTAGAAGTTAGTAAATGATTCTTCATCTTCTGTAAAGCCGCCCACTTATCTATAATGCTACTACAATAATAAGTTAACGAACCAATCATGTCGAAAGAAACCAAAAAGCGTTCTGCTTTATCGCCGCTTGTCCGCAGGCGTGCTATACAAACAATTAGTAATTAAATGACTCACCTATAAACAACGTGTGCCATAGCCGAATACATATCGCGCCTAACTGCGAATTAATCTGATAGCAGAGTTTTTTTGATAATACTGAATAAAAACCATCACGCAACTGTTAATCAAGGTTAGACATGTTACTAAAAATAGGACTTATTTTAATGATTGAGCAACCAAAAGCACCGTTTCAAATACTTCCACACGAGCATTCCAACCGAGGTATTTAACAAAGATATGAGGCGATAGGAAGCAATGAAGATATTGTAGAATTCTAAATTTGGTTATTTAATCCGACAGGATTGGGTTTACTGCCCGAAATGTCAATATTTAAAAAGGGAATGTAAGTGAATATATAAGTAACATGACATTGGTAAGCCTATAAAACATCAATAAATTGATTTAAAGAAAAAAAAAATATTTTTAAAATTCAAGTTATTCCTATATTATTATTATTATTAAACACTCCGCAACATGATAATTTAAAAGTAACAACGAAAAGGAATATTTATTTTAGAGTATTTATAGTTTAAGCGAATTGGGAATATAGAACTGTAATTTGCACTAAAATATAAAGAATGGTTTTAAGTATAACGCTTGCTGCTCACCTAAGAGACCTATGTTCGATTGAGAAGGTTGAGAAGGTGGGCGGCAAGAAAGGCACTTTAAAGAGCTAATCCCTCTAGAAAAGGATCCAAAACCCAGTTAATGGGTGCAATAATCTGCGATTTGAAAAAGCCATAATAAAAAACGTTTGCATCAAAACTCTTCGTACAACTTTTACTAATGTTTAGTAAAGATAACAGATAAAAACCAGCCAAAATTACAGTGTAAATAAGTAGTCTGCTAAAAAATCTGCTAGAAGACCATTAAGCTGTGAAATTGTAATGTTTAATCCAGCTTATTTTAGGATCTTTTCAATGTACAACTTTAAAATAGTAATTATCCATCATATTTCTGGATTACCAAAGAAGTAACAAGTGATTTTGTCCTAAATAATAGTCAAATATTTTAATCGTACAATGCTATAATAATACTTACAAGATTGCAGTTAATTCTTGTGCAATTGAAATATGGGCACTAATAAACCGGATGTCGATCAATTGTAAAATACCTTCACCATACCTCTTTAGCGTTCTATTTATCATATGATTGCATTCTTACTCAACCAATAACAATTACATTCCGTGAATTGATTTCTTCACTAAATGCGCATTACACCAAGTGCAAAGCCAGCATGTTGAACCACTTGATCAAACATAATGCAGCAATATTTTCGATACTAGTCCATTGTTGTAGATGTACTGAATGTGTTTAAACAGCATTTTTGTCGACTCGTTATTTACTCACTGGCAATATAATTGCAGCGACCAGCGATTTTGGTGCAAGCGCACTGCAGCTGCTTTCTCTGCTTTTATAATGATAATGATATAATGACAAGCCATATCGCGCGTGATTTTTGCGCCTGCATTGTTTCCTTTATCAGCGCACTTTCTGCTACATTAATTTCCGGATTTGCATCGACAAATTGCTTCTGAACTTGTACAACTGCAACACGAGCACCACGAATTCTCAACTTGCCACTCACTTTCCCATAAAGACAGCGTAATATTGTAAGGCATGTGCTAAGTATTTTAGTTTTATTTAAATTTTAAGGTGGTATTGACCTCGACTAGATCATGTGCTGTTATTGACATTGAAATAGATACATTAATAGACTTACAAGCACAGAAGTAATGCAGTGGAACGATTACGTGCTGTGATATTGCGTGAGATTGAAATGGAAAGGTCTTGACGGTTTTCTACTTCACCGATAGAATATTTATAAAGTGCGGCTCAAAAAATCGATCAAGACATACAACCACAAGATTAATTTACCTCCGATGAAACGATACATTTTCTGTGTATGGACAATTCATGTGAGACCAAAATGTATTATATTGTTGAAAATTTGCACTATACACTTACTTAAAATTGATTGGTAAAACTTCTTCAGAAGGCAACATGCCGAAAACGTTTTACCTAGTGCAAATTTTCAACAATATGAATCTTAAACACTTCGTGACCACACTCAACAATACTTCAAAATGTATTAAGTTACTTTCTTGTTCTATTTCTAAAATATGATTATGAACGTGATTATTAAATTGATCAATTTTCGGTTAACAAGAAAAGAATGAAAAAAAAAAAAAACAAATTTTATAAAATTACGCAAGTCACACTTTTGTGAGTGACTTTTCACTATAAATATGTCTATCGAATATGCTGTCATTCTTACATTCGATTATGTACCATTTCGGTGCAAACTAAATTTGATAAATTACAGTAGACTGTGCAAAAATCTAGTTGATACAAAAAATCTATTAAAATCAGTTAGGATAGTTTGGCTTTTATGCAAGACAAATTGAACATAATTAGTATTTAATCAACCCTGTTTAAGAAGTTTGCAATTCTTTGAGAATAGTTTAACATTCTCAAAGCAAGACAAAAGAAAACTGTTACCCAGAGGGTTAATGTTTTCTGAAAGAAATTAACATAAAGCCCCTGTAGTGAAATTAACATTTTAAGACTAACCAAGTAATTTCCATCCTTTTCCTTAATAACGAAAAGAGCATAAATTAGGATTTCAACAATAGGATTAAGAACAAATGTGCGATAAGGGAAACCCTATTAGAATAATTTTTAATCAAAGATACCTTTATTTGTTTTCAGCCTTTTCCGGAATTTTTCCTGCTTGATGGTAAGCAAACAGTAATAACAATAAACTAAATAATAAACATGGCTGCAAAGTACATTTCTTAGAATGAGCTTTGGTAATATAATATTATACTATCAGCCAATTGGCGCCGAAAATATTTGCATATTCAGTCAAATAGTTCAAACACCACTTACATTCAACCGACTCGATATAAACCCTTATCAATAGCAATTCGCAGCTGTGTTGCACCAACACCGAAATAGAACACAAAAATGCACGAACCTTTAATAATCCGTTGTAATTTCCCTTGATAAAGCCCAATAAACAATAAGTAATCCTCGACGACGGCACCGCAACAAAAACTAAACCAACTTTACAGAAACAACTAAAAGCGCCCAATAAAAATTCCCAAACGCACTCAGCAATTTAAACCGATTTTACCAAACATCCACCACTAACAGGTGCGTGCAGGTTACTGCTTAAGGAACCGGCTTTTCCTTTCGTTTCTTCGCGATGCTTTGCTCCCGACACTTGGAAATATCGAAGATTTGCGATGTTAGGCGCACGCACTTCCTGATCGGTGTGGAAAATTTAAAAATTAATTTAACGGATGTTGTTCGATGGTTATTATCGAAGAGGCACGTATACACGTTTGTAGTTCTAGGTGCTTTGTCAATAGACAATCGAGCATTCGAATGCAAATCCGCAGGTAAATACGACAGCGCACTCGAACGGTACGCGAGCGCGCCACAACCAACATGAGCGACAAAGGTAAACTGAAAACGAGCGCGCGTTACCACCAGCCAACAACCAGACGCGCGCGTATTGCAAGTTGCCGAGCACGCCGTGGTTGAAGTTCAGACTACACACGCATGTCTGATGCGCAGACGAAGGACAGGGGAACAAACCTACCCTGTGGGTAACACAAAATTAAGCATTCAAAAACAATGACAAAACAAAACTCAACAAATACAGTTAACATTGCATAAGCCAGTCACTTTTATGAACATAAAACTCAGTAGCAAATTTAGTAACCAACGAGTCTTAGACTCAACCTCATCTTAGGCTCTTTTTTGCAAACGATGTGGTTTAAAATAATATTATTCTCAACGCTTTTATACTCAATTTTCGTGTGTAGACCGTCGTGGTGTGTGCCTTGTGAGCGTACTGCGGTCATAGACCGACGCCGTACTTGACTTTCCATCACTGACCGCTCAGTATCTATGCCTAATATAACATTTTTTATTGTTGGCAGTGGGTACGTTTGGATAAGGTGTCCCCCATATGCTCGATATCTACTCGTGTTTCTCTTCGATCTCGTCGTTCGCAAAGTAGAAGAAACCATGTGCGTGCAGTTTCATGTGGTCACCAACCGGCAATTGCACCTTTCCACTGGTTGTATCAGAAACCTGTTCTGTTCTCTGCTTCTCTTAGTTTCCCATAGAATCTTATTGAATTAGTAATATCACAAAAATTACAACAATACCTTAAACGTAGTGCTTGAACCACTGTTATCAGTAGAATTTCATCAACTACATGTAGGCAACCAACATTCCATGCGTAAACTACAAGGCGATAACCACTTTTAAATTAGATTGTATCTTTATTCCAATCCTGCGCAACCAAATACAATACTAAATTCAATAGTTTATTCTCTTGCAGTCTCTTTTCATCTCTTTCAATCCATAAACTTTATAAAAATGTGTGATTGGATTACAATCTCAACGGTAACATTACATCGACTATGTGATGCAATGCAATGACAATTTTTCCCCATCTTACGTCAGAGTGAAGGAACTTATTTCTGCGTGTCGGTCGATAGCGGCGTGTGTGGAATAGTAAGGGTGCATTTATTTATTACCTCTGCTTGGAATTACTTTTTTCGCGTACTTTTTCGCGATAAACGCGCCCAGCAGTCGATCATCACTAGCCATCGGCTTGCTAGATGATATATAGCTTCCATTTCGGAAACAACAGCATCGAGGGTACTTTTATCTCTTCCATTTGGATAGATGCGAACACGATAACATCAATAAAAACAACCTATAATGCTTGTGGAATTGTAATGTTTCCTATTAAAACGAGAATAGGTATCAATGCTTTCTTTATTTTTTGTTACAAAGCAAGTGCCGAACTGGAATGTAGTTTGGGGATGAATATTCTGGGTTTTCTGAGATGCAAACTATGTTAAAGATACAAACTATTATCGTAATTGATGAAGTAGAGGCATTGGTATCTAATGATAAAAACCTATTTAAGTTGTGGTTGAAATTTTTTATTTTATTTATATTAATTATTAAGGTACTAAATATGACAATAAAATGACAACAACAATAAAAACACCACGTTTTTGAGAGTAAAATCACCATCCGCTACTTTTTACCTATTACCTAAATGAACCAAATAAACAAAGCTAAATGATTCTTTCTCTAGGATTAATAATCTCCAATTAATTTTACAATGTACATCTTCTCAAATGAAAAAAGATGATTCACAAAATGGTGGCTACAGTTTGTACTGTTTGTTTTTGCTTACCAGGGTAACATATTTCAGCGACACAAAAATATTTACATTACTCTTTCTTTACTTAATCTCCTCATGCTTTCCCAGTTTAAAAATCATCCAAATCATTTAATTATTATTCAAATTTATTTTTGTAACATAGGCAACCTTACAAACTATTAATAAAATTTATTTTGTTGATAAAATTTACCACACTCAACGATACTCTAAATCCTTTTTATAAATACGTATATTTTAACATTTATTTCCTAATCTACATTACAAATAATCATATTGTATTTTGATATATTTTATCAAAAATACACAGCCATTATTAATGTACAAATTTGCATATTGTATTTAAGTGCAATAAATATCTTGAATTAAAGCATAAACTAAATCATAAATAGATGTAATGAGATTGACGCTATTCTACGATACAAAAACTACTATAGACTCACTTAATTTAAAGCATTTACTGACATTAATTTTTATTTTGACAAGTAAGAAACGGTGATGCTAAATATTTACAGTACAATATTGCTTTACTTACGAACTCTATTGAATGCAACGTTTCACAGACGTTCAAATTTTAAGGATTTCATTATTCAAGTTACTTTCGCTTAACAGAAATTGCACGTATTATCCTAATCCAAGTACATACTTTGGGAGTTGTATCGTTAATCTAGGAATAGACCAGAGCATCGACATCCTAAAAAGTAAACGAATCATGTTAAATTATTTCACTTAATGACGATAGTAAAGTGAAAAATTAGAAAAAAGACTCTCACCTTAGAAAGCCATGTGTGTTCATCATATTGTGTTAATCTCACCATAAAAACCAACACCAGCATTTATACCATACTATAAGAAAAGTATTCGATCAATCAGAGTAATATGGTCGCTACAAGAATTATATATACACTTTATTCCAAGGTAGAAAGCTTTTGTGAGTATGAAAACCAAAAAAGAAACCCAATGTAGATTTAGTTCTAAAGTTGATATCATTGATTGCACCAATCGCCCACTCTCAAAAGCATCAATTGTTAAGTACTACGTAAAATATACAACAATGTCATTACGTCATATCACATTATGATAAGTGGTTAAGCTAGTTCTTCAGATCCAACACAAAATCGTGTTCTAAAAGAATAACTCCACCGTGCTAGAGAAGAAAAAAAATTAATTATTATCCAGTAAACTGCATTCTTTAAGATATACTATTTCCCAAATTATTCATATCAAAAGATTCTTGAATATATGCAAATTATTTTGATCGTATCAATAAGAAGCATGCACTACTAGCAAAAAGCACTTACGATACGGTGATAGTATTATATAACCACTGCTTCCACCCTACATTAGACGTAGTGTCAATGCGAGATTCAATGGTTTGGCAGAGGTTTTTCCGGTCATGTGAACGTCCCGATCTGAGGTCGCAGAGTATCCGCTTTTTACACTCATTGTCGCACCCTGGGCGCACTGGACTAGCCTTGTAGTAATACTTGTAAAACAAGTCAAAAAGCTGAGGCTCATTGGACATCTTGTCTATCAATTCATCCCAATCCTTGGGACGTAGTGCTTCCATTCCGAAAGCCTGTCGTACCGAATACAACTTGAACCAGATTGGGTACCCGTATAAATTTGCTTCACGTAGGTTCATTGTCCACGACTCATGATCAATTACAGCCTGATGAAAGATAACAACGATTTTGTTAATGACAGTGATTGAATGTTGTGTATTTGTTAAGTATACCCTAGTTGATTTGTCGTGGTCACCATCGACGTAGTAAATTCGATATCCAGGATTAAGGTCATAGTATGGTGAGACAGATGGGCCAACGTAGGCGATATTAATGCTCCTACCTAAAACATGTGTTAGGTTGAGATGTCATGCGTATTTTTTGTTGATTTATTGCATATTAAGTTGCTTACTTAAATCTTTGTTGTCGTAGAAGACTTCAAACTCGTCGTAGTGCGTATGACCAAAGAATTGAGCCGTGATCGTGGCTTCATAACGATTAATAATGGCGTAGTAGTTGCGAGACCACACTTTGAGGCAGTCCGAATGTCCAGGTGGAATGTGCCCGATTACGTGAACCTTTTCGCCGTTGAACTCGGCTGATTGGAGTTCGTAGATGAACCATTGCAGTTCAGTGGCTGGATCAGTGCTGTTGAGCAAGAGCCACCTAAAAATTTTAGCATGCATTTATTCACAACTCCTAGACTCGTATTAGAATATGGCAGTTTGTCCATTTTCAAATACTGACTATACGTATTATGTGCGTACCAGTTTTTGTTGTTACAGTAATTCATGTTGAGCGAAATTAGCCGAAAACCAGGGCGGACCAAGACGGAATAGAAAGCGCCACGTCTCACAGTATTACTAACCGAACTTGGTAACCACTTCTGCCATTGCTTATTCAGCTCATCATACAACCACGAATTGGCGGATTCCTGGGTATCAACAAACGGCGGTGGAAAACTATTCACTGGTGCCGACTCGTGATTTCCAAGGCATGGGAATATTGGCACGCCTGGAAACCGAGTCACCATTTGAATCACAGTCTCTCTGATGATCTTCAGATTTTCCTCTCTAGTTTGATTCCAGACATCATGAGGAGGTAAGTCTCCAGTCCATATAATGTAATCTAAATCCTAAAATTCAGCGAATTAACTTTCAATAGCGCATTTAGATACAAAGCATTTTCTCACCGTATGAGTATCTTCAATGTGTTTCAACATATTGTCCACTGTAATTTTCGGTGTGTCACATTTTCTGTAGTCGCCCCACCTTGAATTCACACAAAACACAAACAAATTGCCATATTTGCTGACACAGCAGCAACAATTACTCACTTTCCGGCCCTTTGATCTTTTGATGCCGCTGGTCCATTCGTCAATCGACAACATAATGGTTCCGAACAATCAGCGTTACTTCCTTCCATGTAGTAAGGATCATAATGCGTGTCAGATATGTGCAGGACCTTGAATGAGGGTGCGTTCTCTTCAGGAATGTGAGCTTCTTGCACTTCTGGTTTGGGTACAGGTGGGAACATAACTTCCCATTCATGGTAGGGATTGTAGACATCTCCACAACCATCTCCAATGACAAAACTACAGATTTCATCGGGGCCTGAACAAGATCAAACATGTTAATTAGTGGCTTTAGCAAAGCCACAATTTCTATTTTGCAGACATACCAAGTTGTACTTTATCCAACACTTGAATAACTTCTCCAGCAAATAGTTGAGTTACACCTTCGCATACACGCGAAGATTGAATCTTGAGATTGACGCAGAATTGATAAATCATCTTCATGATTTCCTTGTCAGATTTACCAGTGCGTATATAGTGCTGCAGCAAGCCGGCGCCTGGAATGAAGTAGTGCGTTAAATTTTAGTGGTCAAGTGGGTGCACAGCGCGAAATATTAGAGAGGAAACGTGCGCGAATGTACGACAATTACCGGCTTTGCATGCAGTGCACGAGACTTTCGATAGCAGCGAATTCTCGATTTCGAAAGCCACCTGCTTCAGGTTGAGCAGTTTGAGTGCCTTGTCGACGAATTTAGGTAAATGTGTCGCATCATCCCTTTCCCATAGTGACAATAGTCTGCCCTGAAAGAAACATACTTCATTATTATACACGATAAATTAAACAGACAATAAAAAATGAACATATTACTTAACGTTCCTGCGTGCTTTATAACCAAAATCAAAGCCAAGATATTGTCATTGAATCAAATAAATACATTGGCTATAAAATTCGCATGCATTTCAAATTGCATTCAAATTGATTAAACAAACGGTAGCTGCGTAACACATTATTGTTACACTGCTGTGTCGCTGCAGTGAATACCAGTATACCTACTTACACTAGCTGAAACCGTGGCTTTTTCCGGCTTTGAGTGGTTTCTTACGGCATTCGCCAACAATGGTGTCCGATGCGGTTCCGTCTTGTAGTTCCAATTGTCCTTGTACGTCGGTTCGGGCTCGCCTTCATGTCCCTGGATAATCACCGGAACGGCTAATTCCAGAACATGCGTATGTCAATAGATTGGAAACAACAAACATATTTAAGTACTTAATTGGCATAATGCCCAAATGACTGCTACTTTTATAATCTAGGCAAATAAAAAATATGAGACATACCTTTCGCCCAGACAATTATAGTTATTAATATTTGAATGCATATTGCCGAAACTGTATATTTCATAATCTGAAACAAAAGGACATTTAAAATAAAAAAAAAATCAAAACTAGTTTTGCTACTTATAATAATTATTGTTAATGATGAAGTAAATTTTGTTCTTTAATATTTAATTTATTATTCTTCTTGTCTTCTTCGGTAAAAGCCAAAAACGTTTTATAAATAAATGTTGTCATAGTTAAATTATATCCATATAATAAAACACTCAACCATACTTTGAAATATTATTAATTTATTAAAGAAGTTACATTTAAAAGTAAATTAGTTATACATTCTAACGGTATGTGCCCAACATCTTAATCGCCTGTGATCAAATAAGCATTTAAAATGGTTACGAACTAATTTGGGAAATGCACGTTATTAGTGCGCATGTGTTACTTATGCGACAGCCATTTTCTTGCCTAGAGAAAGTTCCAAGATCGACGCTTCGCTGTGCAGTGCAAAGTCGTATAACTTAATGATTATGTAATAAAAAATCACGTAATTTTTTGGACCTCGAGAATTTCTCTTCGAGCTTCTTTGCATTTTTTAATGTAGGTGCAACTCATTGGGTTAAGAAATAAACCCAACAGAATAAAAATATATAAATGCATTATTTAGAAATCCAGAGTGGTAAAAGAATAGTCTACGACAAATGATCAGTGCTGGTATCATCAAGTTATATAAAATCTATATTTAAACAAAATCTGCTTAAGTTTAGTTAATTTGTATTCTGAGAAATCATATTTATGCGACATGAAGTTAAAAACTTTGATGCAAAATATCTTCAAAATGTTAGGAATCCCTTCCACTTTTCAAAACTAGTATAATTTCATATGATGTGGAGTATAAAAACTATTAATTTGCGTATAGTGTCGATGTAATATACTGTTTAATCTGCTCATGTAGCATCGAGTGAGATTTAATATTTCTAATGCAGAATTCTGCATTTATTAATTTATTTATTCGCTGCAAGTTATATCTTTCTCAGTTAACTAACTTAATCATGCCTGTAAATCCCATTTAATAATTCATGTCTTGTAATTCAGTCAGCTCAGTATGCTTCCTAATTGAATATCAATGATGAGAAAGGCGGACATTTCAACTGCGCCATATAAATAATAGTAGTCTACTATTATCTAGCAAGCCAATAATATTCCACTGTCCCACGACTCCACAATATTTCCCAAGTCCGGCGACTTGCCAAGTCTAAACCAATAAATGTCTGACGTCCATAGTCAACAAAACATCAATACCTTTGCATAAATAATTTTCTGTAACGCTGCTGGATATGGTCTATTCTATCAATTAGGAATTAAATTTGAGACATTGTTTGGTACCAATATGTAAAGTTAAATAGTTAATGAACTTGTAAATTGTCAATTTTGTCATTAGTTCTCACCTTTAGAATTCATAGAGGATTTTGAAAAAGGTGACTAACAAAAAACACTTTTTTGCGTAGATATTTACCATTTAGTACAACAGGCCATTAAAAAAAATATAATAATAATACGCGGGCCGCACATTGCATTTTGTTTCGTTGTAGTATCCCCTTCTGTAGCATTGCCAAGACAAAGGATTGACAATTTATAAAACTAATACGCCAAACACATAAAAATAATATTCTTCAATATAAACTGAATTATTATTACACTAAATTATTTCAATGTTGATTAATAGAATAATAGACCCTTGTGCTCCAAGGTAACTTAACTCGCACATTTTTATCGCCAGGCGAGCCGCAGGTTGCCGACTCTTGATTTAGTGTATTGTTGGGTATAGTCCTGAAATCAAATCTAGTCTGTTTTGCCCAAGCACATCAAATTTTTTAACATTTATTGCATTGTTTACTAATTTTATGCTAATAAACTTAAGCTAAGGGTTGCAAAACATTGTTTTTCGCATGAAACTAGTAGTATAATGTGCTATAGAATTAATATGTGAAATTAAAATGCAGTTTCTATAAAAGGTGTAAAATAGGAGAGTGCATTTGATAGGCTCGAGCACAACCGATATCGAAATATGAAGAAATGATAAATGTTTATTTTTTTTTTGTTGCACAGTATTATCACTAGATTTATTTACCGCATTGCGTAAATATGGTCACACTTTCGAATTTACAGTTACCCTAAATTCTCGTGGCACTACATTTAGTCGCCAACATTCTTAAAGTCACAGACTACTTAAGTAATTTAATTCAGGGAGAATCATAGCGCACTTTTATTTGCTACTGATACTTTTTATCTGATTGTGACTAACTATAACTATAATATAAGAGAGAGTAAAAGTGAATCAAGTCGCCCCGTACTTTCTTGTAAAAACAAGTAACTAGTAATGTGATTTAGAGAGAATTCCTAATTTAGTATCCTTGGACTAATTTAATTCGCTTTCGGATAGAATTATGTTGTTCAAAACACATATATTTGATCTAATTTTCACTTCTCACCCGAGTTTATTGAGTACTCATTTAAATATAATTTAATTCATTTTCACACCAAGTCGATGCGGCATTTCGGTTCTAAACCAAATTAAAGATATTTTTTCTTCATGGCCTAACCTAATTTCTAGATTATAACCTAAACCTAAAGTTATCTTCTATAACTTGAATTTGCTTAAAACACTCACCACTTTCAGGTCATACGCTTATTTACTAACTAGCAAATATCAATTCTTCTCCTGTGTGCAACATATTCCTCACATGTTGCAGTAATTATATAGGATTTCACTCCTATTCATTAACACACGCATGCCTGTTAACAATAAAGACACAAGCTGCTGCCAGCAAACACGTGTATGTCAGTCATCCAAGTGAGCGCAATGTGTGCAAGATGGCT
>JAODIE010000007.1:6677097-6711622 GCA_027575565.1 Diploeciton nevermanni
TCTCACAGAATTCAGTCCCAATAACTGCTAATAACCCTGGTAGTTGATGCAGTATAATGGAATGGAGGTCAAGTACGATGTCAATAAATGACATGGTTGCAGTACGCTTTAAAAATAACAATTATATAAAATGCTTATGGGAGCTAAAATATATGTTTATATACGATATGCGGTGGTGCATTTAGCACTAGGTGCTCACCTAGGACCTCGAAATTTAAAGGGACTTCAGAGCAGAGTGCCATTGTATATTATTTATTACATTCAATACATCGAACAGTGAACCTCAGATGAGGTTGCTACCTAGGTAGATAAATCCATTAGTTTTTTCCCATTTCTCAAATTGTCTACTTTGGTTATTGTATAGTGTGGAAATTTGTTAACATATCTTCATTATTGATTCTTATTTTTTATATTATCTTTAAAGGTACCTTTAGATAGAAGATCATATGTACATTATAATATATTACCATTGCCATATATTATCAATCCATTATTATATTGTTTAAATTCCTTGCTTAGAAGATTTAGTTAAAAGATTTCTGTATAACTTAGCAGTCAGACACCATGCTTTTAGTGGTTCTATCGAACAATGTGCAGGAAATTAAATTGATTTTCTGTCTTTTCATAGCGCTGTTTCTAATTTCCGCCAGTCTACTACCATACTGTGGCGCGTGGCTATCAGGAATTGTATGACTTCATTCAATTGGATACAATCATTGTATTTACTGTAGCACCGGTATTTTTTGCAAACACGTCGCGTCATATAATAATAGATGAATGTTTAATTTAATTGCTCTATCTGCACAGCAGTCGCTGCGTTGTTAATATAATAAATACTTGAGTCGGCGCATACAGTTCTAACAGTACCTTGTCAACGACCCTAATTTGCAATACGATGTGCGGAATGCGTCTGCTTGAGTATATAAATATAAACAAATGCTGTATAAACATTTCGTTTAAATTACTTTGTTTGATGTTGATATTACTCACGTTGAATGTTGACGATACATAAGTTGATACAAGTGACATTGGAGATGTCACAGATGGTGTTAATGCTTTGGTTAATTTCTACACATAAAAGGGAAAAATGTTTAAGACCTTGAGTTTGAACAACATGGGATTTGTTGTACTCTTGTTAAGGTAAGACCTTGCATGGAACTTTTTAATAGTAGGAGAATTATAAAGTTTTACAAGTTTCGCCATTATATCAATGAAACACGTGTGCGTTTTCATCCTGGGAAGTTGCAAGCGACCATCTCAGGGATGCTCACAGCGCGTGCGAATGTAGTGGAAGGTCAGGTCACATCCCCAGTTCTTCTAGCTCCTGCTGCGCAGCAGCCACGAGGAACGCGTTCACGGTCGAGGTCGTGCAATATCGATTTGCGCCATGCGAGAATTCGAGCAAACGCATTTGGCTGGGAATGAGACGCACAAACGCGCACCCCCAAATGTTTTCCGTCCGGTTGATGAGCATGCGAGCTTTCTCAACACCCTAACCAGCCGCGCATACAACGCCGGCTAGGTCGAGGAACAAAAGTGTGTCATTCTCGCATGCGAAGAATTCATCTTCCTATCCTTGGCATTTGGGTATGTGGCATATGATTGGAATTGCTAATAGTGGGTGTCTCTAAATTATAATTGATTTTTTTGTTAGGACAATTGAAGAGATGGATGTAAGGGCTACATACAGAATATATTCTTCGTAAAATATTAAATATGATACAAAAGAGAGAGTCTTTCAGGGTGGTAGGTCAGGAATATCAAACTCCAGAGTTGTGTTTGTTTGTATGTTCCTGAAACTGTTCCACGCATTTTGGACCGATAACAATTCACTCTCTAATTTTCATCTTTTTCTTCCCGGATTTATTTCTCTCTTTATTTCTAGAGGTTCTTGTTTGGTCCACTATCTCAAGGTCACTTTTAGTGTCCCCACTTTGCTAGGAATGACGCACTTGGGTGAATTCATTTCTGCCAAGGACAGGAATAAAAATATTTCCATTTGCTATAAAACGTTTCTTTATTGAAAACTAATTATATCTGCTAAAAAATGAGAATTATGGTAACATTAAAAAGGTACTAAAAGCACTAACTCGTCAAATTTAATTAATTGAAAGTTTCAAGCATTTAGTTTTCTTTTGAAAAAGCAACAACCTGCACGTCGCAAGTCGTTAATTTTTCCTTTGGTTGCATAGGCATTGCGCACGTAATTAGTCTCCCGGACGAAAACGAAGAAATATCTCTAATAATTCACTGTAAATCATTGGCGATGTAGTTGATTTCTTCAATGCAATACCGTGCAATATTGCAAGTCACTTTGTGGCTGGATCGTGAGCGAATCATTGCAAAGTTGTATTGAATTGTACATGAAACGCATTAATGATATTTAATGATGGAAAATTGTAGGAAGTAATCGCGAATGGGGAATGAAAATTAAAGGATATGGGGGAGGATCTGGTGGTCAATAGAAGATTTAGTAATTTTCTAGTTTTGTCGTTATGGTCTAGTGCATAATAATTCCGAAAGTCCAGGTTGATTGATGGATTCATTTTCAATATTCAGGTTTGTTTTTAGTATTCTGACACTGTATTGTTGATTTGCTATCGGTTACTGCAGGCAGGCTTTGTTGTCTGAGAGCTGACGTTTCTCTTCTGATTCTTCTTTGTGGAGTAGACAATCAATATCGACATTTGTTCTGGAATTAATCCGACTTTTCGTTTCCTTGATGTTTAGTATTAACTTTATATTCAATAAATAGAAATTGTATTTTCTCAAGAACGAATTAAATGCTACCAGTTGTTGAGAATTCAATTTGTGATACTTGAAGATTTTCTGTGGATTTAATGGTCTGGGAACATGCTAAAAGCATCATAATTATTTCTGCTTTCTGCATCTGTTATTTTCACACAAATTGGATACAATTGCCTGTATAATTGATAAAATGTTTAGATTATGAGATTGCTATCGACTAGTGATTAAAATTATCGTATCTTTATTACTTGACCGTAAGAGTAAATTACAATTAAATATAATTGTCATTCTGTAACTATTAAATTAATTGCAGATGATTAAATAGATCAGCAGTCATTTAGGTCGCTGTTTAACCGTAAAAATTAAACACAAACCGCACATAAACGCAATGAAATATTGATTAAATTAGTTGTTTTCATTGCGGTTTTCTTTCCATCCGCCTTCTCTTTTGTTTAATTCAATTTAATCATTGTAGTGGCCTTGATTATCTTCTCAATTAGAGCTTTCAAGCTTATGTTCCTACTATATTATTTAATAATAATGTTTGAGTAAAATATTGAGGCTTTGAAAAAGTCAATACAACGAGAACTTCTGTCAAGTTGTTTCCAGCACCTATGACCGCAACCGCAATGTCAAACGCGTTGAAAATGATTGGATTGTAAAGTTATTTATAGCCGGCTCGCACGTAGCTTAGCATGACTATCGCCAATAGTGAAAAAAGTGCATAACGTCGTCTAAAGTCTGTTTTATTGTTTTTCCAGATAGCGTAGGATAGAGAAATGTCAACAGCTGTGAGCGGCCATTCGGGGGCGGGCCCTCTGAGCTTAATGTCATGTGTCAGAGAGTCCTCACCACCGCAGGATTCCGGCCACGACTTCGAGCCGGAGAAAACAGGTGAGTTTGCGATTAATATGTGCTTGCAATTTATTTATATTTGCATAAGGTAATGGTGGAGTACGTCAAGTACGATAATTGATACTATTTGCAACATGACGGAATAACTTACAAATTTAATATGCAGGTATCTCTGTGCACAAAGGATCTTGTTATAATTTGTGATAAAGCAAATTAAGTCAGGTTGAAATGCTATTTTAAATTGACATTTTCGTTTTTAATTTCTGCAATTTAATAAATGTCAAAGCAATTTACAGTTAAGTCGATTAATATTTCAAAGAGTATATTTATGTGTTTTTTTTTTGTTTGGGATTTAGAGAATGGAATAACATAAATTTACTAAAATTTATTAAGTAAATAAATGATTCGATTTCGTTGGCTAACTCAACATCTACTTACTTTTTTCATAAATTAATAATATTTGAAATTCCCACTAATAACGCCAATTGAAACTGAATTCTTCTCAACCTATTAAGGTTTAATTTAAATTGGATAAAATTGATTGCCCTTTGACCGGTTCTATCATGAAATTGATTCATTTCTTCTTAAATATTGCATTCCTATTTATTGGCAAATTTCTCGAAGTTACATTTATTTTGATGAATAACCTTACAACAATCTATTGGCAAGAAGTCGCTGTATAATGTAAGATTCGTTGTTTAAATGATTGTTAATAAAACATACATTCAACATTTGCTCCACTTTGGTTGTGGAAACCAGACAATTAGCTCATTCCTATTCTTACAGCATTGGACGCATACTGATCACTTCAGGTTTTTGCATAAGAGTTAAATTTGGAAAGCGTGAAGTGCGAAAATTTCTGTAATTTAAAAATTACATAAACCTCTCTGCACTTCAACTCCATACAGAATTTTAAAAAGTAAGAAACTACAGCAACTATGGTATAACTTACTTAGAACGCTCGTCTGTATGTTAATTCTTTCTGTAATTGCATGTTGTGTTAAATGGCTAATAGTGGCATGCATTACATGACAAATATTCACGTCTAACAGGATTCAGGTAATGAGCAAGGCGAAAAGGTGGCGGTAGATTTATAGAACAACTATTTATAAATGGCATACGTGTGCTTGTGCTCGATGTTCATGCCAAATGCTTCAATGCGTGTTTAGCTGATACGCAGCTAATTGTTTGATAATTAGAGAAATTAAAATGAAATTCTATTTGAGAGCAAACGCCGACGTTTATTGCTTGATTTGATTGTAGTAGCAGTATTATTAGACTAGATTTTGCTAGTTATTATGTGATGTTGATGGGAGTTTAATAGAAATTGAATTAAGACTTGACGAGCACGAAACCTTACACTATGCTGTTCCTAGAACAGACAGAAAGGTTCATCTTTCTTTCTGTGCCACGTGGCGAAACTTCAATGGTTAATATGGATTTGTGAGCGTAAAATATCACCTGACATTTGCCAACTCGTACTGCTCACATTCACGCTGGCATCGCATTTCATACGTTGCAAGGTTGCACTTCACATCAATGTGCATTGCAGTGGAAAGGTAATAATGCAATGTGCAATAAAAATGTGTTATTGTGCAAATAGCGGCGGGGCATTGCGAATTATGTTTGTATAATGTAGTTAATTAAGTGCTTTGTTCTCCGGAAATCTGAAGCGCTACATCATTTGCATGTCGAAATATGTGTTATCGGAATTTAATACATTCTTCCGCTTAATAAACATATGTTTGAAATGGAAAACTTATTTATTACATTTTTGACATGAAATGCTTTATTTAAATTGGGCCTACGATTCTAGGATACAGAATAAGTAAAAGTGTTGGAACAGTAGTTTTGCTTTTTTCTCATCGGGTTAACTAAATTATTCCACAACCAGAATTCAAATGATGACCTAAAATCAACCTAAAATTGCAGAAGTTAATGTAGTTAGGGCTTTATTGATAATTTCTACTTAAGATATCTCTCTAAACTGGTTAAAGATACCTCTTCGTCTTATTATGTACATTGAATCTTTGAACTATCAATTAAGTTCAAACAAATCATTTTCGGAAAATCACAATATAATGGAAATCAATGATAAAGTTTATGATATATTTTCGTAGATTTGTTTTGTCTGATGATTCCTGTATGACCTACTTCTGACCAAACAATACCACATCAAAAAAATGCAAAAAACAAGTTTTATTTTATTAGAACTGATGATTGATATTGTTATTATTATTTTTTTTTGAGCGTACTGCAACCATACCAAACACCAACACCATACTTTGAGCTTCATTCTATAATACTGCATCAACTACCAGGGTTATTAGTAGGATATTGAGACTGAACTCTGTGAGATTCCCAGCAGGATTTGAACCCGTGCTCCCAAAATATGCACCCCGCTGTCACTGCTACAGTCAGACGGCTTACCGACTGTGTTACAGAGCGGGGCAATTGACATAAAATTATATTAAAATTTAGTATTTCTTATTTTTTCTATTTATACATTAGACATTAGCAATCGCTTCATTACTTTGTATAAATGTCTGGCACTATCGCAAACATGGAATTTGAATTAATATAACATTCTTGCTTTCATACACATTTTACCTATTTCTTAATTTCACACAATGCGTTTAACTAAACGCAACTGCGAACAAAATAAATAATCTTATATTTGTCCATAATCGCAAAAATAACTCGATGTAGTTCAACTACATTTTTGTACAGACATGTAGTTGAACTACAGACATATAGTTATTTGCATACTAATTGCGAATTGTCACTAATATCAATTTATTGCAACATATGGTACATCAGGAACATTATACATAAGCGCATTTCGCTACATGAATAATTCAAATATGTTAATGTTCAGCTGAGCTGCCGCCTTCGACCTGAGAAATATGTAACTTTTGCATTTCTGTAATATTTATATAACATTTCTTCTTCTTTCCGTTTGATTCCGCGCAAGTATTTTTTTTTTATTTTCTTTATTGTTTACATTGATTCTAGCATTCACCTAGCATAGTATGTATTGTCATGCAGAGGATTTTTAATGTAGGAAGGAATAAAAGTTACTTATTTTCCAAGATAATTATATTTTTGGAATATACTTAAATGCGTGAGGAATATTAAATTGTGCATTTTAAACAAGCTTATTTAATTTATTCTTGGGTGATTACAGAGTAAAATATAATAAAGTGGAATTTATTCTGGTAACATTTCTTAAGGCTTTAGAATAATATACAGGTACATGGTATAAATTGAGGATAAATTGAGAACTTTATGAATTTAATTGAAATATTTTTATTAATGTAGTTTTAAATGAGTTGATTTTGACATGCCGGAAATTATCTGCAAAGTAGTGAAAAGATTCAACGTATAAAACGTAGTTTATTGCGCACAAGTTTGTTGTATATTGGAAGTAACGTAAACAGGACTTAATCCATCATAATTCTATCAATCACGTCGGAGCTTGTCACGCTTTGCTTCATTAAATAATAACCCAAGGACATCGTTTCTTCACTTCAGAATATATACTTCTCAGGCATTTTTTTAAAATAGGTTTTTACACGGGAGAATCTATCATTATCATTTAAAATTTATATTGATTTTATAGTTTACTTATTACTTCAATTAAAGTACCGATAAAAAACGTTGAGCTATTACTCTAAATTATACATCCTAAATTAAGATAAAATCAATGAGGAACATCGTTTGGAAAGTTTTACTGTAAAAAAAGTTTGTAATCTTTTCAAATGTAATAAACGTACAAATACATTAAATCAAATGATTAAGCGTCTATTGTTTAGTAATTTGTTCAGTTTAATATTCACAAAATTAAATATATATTTTACTTATTCTCAGTCAGTTGAGAATAAAACATGTTGCTTATCTGCAAGACATATAAATAGTATATTAAAGTATACAGGGTATAAAATATCCACACGATTTAACAAACTAAAATCGTTTCATTTAAATAAATATAACTTTTTTGTGACGATTAACATATGTCTGCATTTTATTAGCTTAACTGTGTTTGTAGATTCATAGCCTGATGTGATCTGGTGTGCTTTTTTTACGTTCGCATAAAATTTACATATGTTCTTCTATCTATACAGTTCACAGCTTGTGTGAAATTTTATTTTTAATCCTCGCAACGACAAGGTTACGCGCTTCCTTTTTTTCTTCTCTCCAGTGTTTTCTTTATAAAAATAATTACTGTATATAAATATATTTTTCGTAGCTTTGTTATTTGAATGCTCTTGCTCTACCAACAGAAACAAACCTGTCTGAAAAGTTGGTTTATGACAATGTTAATCAACTTTATTTTGTAATCAATCAACTGAACTAACTTGATGAACCACTGACATCAGGTGCTCGCTTCCGAATGGCGTTTACTTTGGGTTCGGTTCATCAGGCCAGCAGGAGTGAAGCTCAGTTCTCTTGGTCTTCTTCAAGCATCGAAAATATTTATCCTAGCTTGTTTGTGACTTTGCCTCTTTTCGTACGGCGATAACGGTAGTTTCAACTTGCGTCGGCGTACGAGATATATCGCATGCGTCTCCATAGTTAGCTACTAACACTTTGCGAGGTGCAGGCCAATGAGGAATATAGGTGAAACGTGATTCAAATGTACACAACATGCCGTTGGCAATCGGTTGAGAGATCTGGGCCTTCGTGTCAGGCGCAAATTCGTGTAAGTTTCAAGACAAAATTGGGGAAAAAAATCGAGGACAAAGGAACAAAAGCGGCGAAATCCCTCATTGGAAGAACTAAAACGTTTTGGGATTATTATGTTGTTAAAACGCCTAAAAAAAAGTAAAACTAGTCTAATACAAGTGCCATTAAACAACAATCTCATTCAATTAACAAATATATTGTTCTGTGATGTATGTGAAGTGTGTAATGTACAATGTTTCTTGTATTACTAGTTTGCTAAATTAGGATGGATCACGTGCCTTCTGTTATTTGCCAAATTTAAGTAGGCATGTACTAAGCTTGTTTGATGCAAGAAAACACGTTTGCGTTGGTTTAGTGGATTTTGACCGAGAATTCTTTGGTGAACCAGTTAGCCGCTACATTAGATGGTTAGATGGATAACTTTTTTGATTTAAATTTTCTAAAATTGTTCCTCATGGAACATTAAACACTTGAATTTCTTATATATCTTGAAATTATACAAATATTTATATGGAAAACTAGTCACAGTCAGGTAGAAAAAAAGATCGACCACGCATGAAACAAATTGCTACCGCTCTTCTTGTTCACAGAAGGAATTTGCAATGCAGGTCGCGTATTTTTTTCTGAGTTACGTTGTGTGATTCTCTCTTACCTTAGTTTATATTTTCCTGGTGTTCCTGCAACAAATTTTGCGTTTTTCTTAACGCATCGAGGTACTCGTGCTCTTGCCTAGTGTTTGCTGTACACGTACGTGTAACATGCGTTATTGTGGTTTGGCTTTATTGGCAAATCCTCTTAGGTAATACACTTTTCTCAACTACTTCTTAAAATGAACCTTACTGAGATAAATTGTGCTAGTGGTTAAAAATATTGGTTTTGTAGCAACGAGTTGATGATGCATTGTTATTATTATAGGGACTACCATTTGGGTACCATATGGGCCTGTTTTCAATTAGGAAAATGTATGATAACCTGGGCGTATTCATTTTACGCATATTGCTTCTAGGAAGTATATGTTAATAATATATTTGCTTTAAAAGCACCTGGGTTCACGTTTTAAATGTTTCCATTATCGCGAAGTTGCGTGAAATGAGTACGAAGCTTAACCGTAATCGCAACTACGTCCTAGTATAAAACGTTCATGTAATATTTATATCAGTGAGGCGTTACTTTCTTCTGATTAATCCAAGTAGGCCAAAAATATCTTGGATTATTAAATGGCTATTTTAAGAATCTTTATTGCAATGATTTTAATTTTAGATGTATTTGTGCAAAATGCAATGATGTTATTTATTGAATCGGGTGCAATTGAATTCCATTCTAATCACACTTTTAACTTAAATTCCGCTGACATGTAATTTGCAGCAATACACATTGCTAACACAATCATTACATCGACACGGTAGTTACATCTCCATTTTGCAATACAAGCTCGTAACAAGCTGTGCCTGGTCCATAATGTGTGATTTGGTATCCTTGCTCATCATGACTATCCCTGACGAGCACCAGAATGGAACAGCCGCCGTAATCCACTACGAATGAATTTCACGGTTCAATTAATGCCGAGCGACGTCGCCATCGACATGTTTCAACGATTTATTCATATTGCTGATTGCTGGATCGGGCGGCCAACCTGCAAACACAGCGAAACAGCATACAATACAATTGACATGCCTAGGGTCTCTGATTCAGCCGCAAAATGTGCCAACGAGGTGTTGTCGAACCAAAATGTCCATTTCCAGTAGCTGGGCGTACTAGTGCGTTTGCGTGACAATCGCGAAAAAGTGTTTGAGGCAGAAACCGCTAAAAGTGCGGCCGAAAACGTGCAGGAATGTCAAGGAAAAAATATGTGCTGGTTCAGTCCGCATCTGGTATTTAATGCTTGGATTGATTTGTAGAAAATTGTGATGTTTGATGGAATGTCGATGTGGCATTTTAATTAAATTTAGTTGGATATGAATGAGTTTCGGCTCTTCGTGAGTTGTATTAATTGTGGTATCTCGTTTGCAGTGAGCACGAAGAAGAAGTTCTGGAATCCCAGAAAATGGTTTAAGCGGAGAAGCAATAAGGTCGTTGAGGAAGTGCCGAATTCCTTGACGGAAACCAACCAAACGCTGCGTAGCAGGTCTACCAGCGAGCTCTCAGTTGCTGAGGAACAAACAAGACGAAGGTGAGTTGGGAACATAAGGGTATCTTACCAGCAAATATTAATATATTAAATAATTTACATATTTATGAAAAAGTCATTGCACTCATTCAAAATCAATATTATTTATAATTATATGTTTGACACCATCGCTCAAAGTTCATATAGTTAATTAGTTACAATTTTGTGTCAAAATATCGACAGTAACAATTTGCATTTGTTTACATTAGATACTTACTTTCTGTTACTAAAGTGCGCCTATTTATAGGAGCGGGACGCCGATGCATCCCGGTTTGAGCGTATCGCATGACAGCGTTTTTCATTCGCCACATTCGGGCTCCGAATTGGAGCTGGAGGCGGCGCAAAGCTCGTCATCTCTATCCATTAGCCATCAGCTCACACAACCAGATATTAGATTACAGGTAAGAATGTTTATTTAGCTATTGCAATTAGCATCTTTTTATTATTAAAGCGTTTTTACCTTCAACCAAAGTAATAATTGGTATTTGTGGTGATTTGCAATGAGGAAAGAGTTCAGGAAGTGCTTGAAGCTTTGTATTTTATTGGTAGTATTATGCTTCAAACTATGAAGCAGCTGGTGTTAAAACAAGTGTATGACCTTGTGCACGTTAATTATGGTCACGAATTAAAATCACGAAATCTAAATTTTTACATGTTCAAAGCATAAAAACAAAATAATTGGATTTATTCCAACGAAAATTAATTTACAATGTTATATTTCCAATCTTCAATTTGGTTAACGAAATATAAGTGTTAATCCTCTGTTATCTTCAATTATGTGGATTATAATATTTTCCAGAGAGTTTCCGAGTTTTTTATACGAATTTTTGTCTGTTTCCGAGACTTTACCTATTCAGTCTAGTTTCGAGTTCCGACGCGTTATATCAAAATTCATATCGTCCACCAATCTCAATTTATGTCGTTTTCTCCCGTTTAGTGGCAATCAGAAAATACATTCTTTGTCGTCTTGAAGCCTTCTTCAGTGAGGAAACTTCTCTAATTATCCATCAGATGAATAGGCCCGTTTCTCTTCAGTCCTCGGGGAATTAGTGGTTCAAGTAGTGAGTGCAAAATTATGTTACTATGATTTTGGTGCTTGGTTTGATGTAGGCTGCTTCTATCTTTCACCATATTTAAGACACTTCATATGTTTGTCGCCAAGTTGACATCCAAAGTAAAGCAGCAAGGCAAAATCTCACTCATATAGCATGCTCACAGGAAGTGAAAAAATGGCAGGACTTTTTTCTGTATCTGCTAACAATCATACATCATACGTCGCTCAAAGTAAAACACGCCATGGTGTCTCTTTCCTGGCTTCAACTTTAGATAGAGGTTTTCTTACGTAGCACTGCATGTTGATAAAAAATACCTTCTATGAGAAAAATCGTATAGAGCGTATGCTCTAAGCAGGCAGGTTTGCGTAGGTGAATATGTTTTTGTCTTCTGAACGTTCCTGCTCTGTGAACACACAAAACGTGCTCTTCATTTTTTTCAATTCCTTTCTTTTTCTAGACGCATACGGGTGCTGTTTTTGCTTGTTTTTTTTTTACTTTTTTTGCGTACATAGTTTAGCGTTCTTGTTCACTGTTCAGTGGTCCGACAGTGGCTTACAAAGGAGACTTACAGTCGTGTCGCAAACAGAAAATTGCAGGCGAGTTCATTCGATAGCAGCCTAACATAAATACTGACATTTACGCTATTTTTCAACGTTTCTGCTCAATGATTTCCGCATAGACTTGGAGATATTAAATATTAAAAGATGTTAGAAGGGATGTGTTGAATATTTACCGGCATGTTAAAATGTTTGTTAATATGTTCAGTACGAAGAAGTGGTTCATATTGTTTCAATTATGCGGGGAATTTTATTTTTGAGAATCACGCAATGATTAATGATTTTTTCTGTGGCTTGTATGAATATATCGCTCTAAGAGATGATGAAGAAACGAAATTCTCCATTCAAAATTCAAGGTGTTTTACGTCTCGAGTATCAATTGTCACTCTTATCGTTCTAATACTCTCCTTCCTCTGGTTAGTATATCTTTGAATCTACTGGGTGCCATTCTTGAGCATTGCATGCATGTGTTCTTCTGGCATTGCCGAGTGCAGGCACGTTTTCTCCAGAACATGCTGTACACATGATGTACGGACATGATGTACATTGCACACGGATCGAGGCAGATAGTTTGATGCATAATTGAATGGGCTTTAAATGGCAGGTAACTGAACTCGCCCGCGTCTCATTCACGTGCGCCCCACACTCGCCCAATGAACAATTTCTGCTACCAGTGTCGCAAGCACTCAACCACATAACTGGCAGCACACGGAAAACTTGCTATGGATTGTAACACCTACGGGAAGAATGATATGTTCGTGATCAGTGCATTATCGTCTTACTGCGACTTGCAATGCTTGTATGAGTAATATTGATATTGGTAATAAGAACAGTGAACCCGACTGGATCGAAGAATTACGGAATGGATGAGCTGTGCTCTACTTCTGACTTGGATATGATACTCTGCAGATATATGTTTTATTATTTTACATCATAATTTGTTTGACTTTAATATTGAATATTAAAAACGCTGTGTATTTTCAGTGAACTTAATTTATCTACATACAACAGTTTAAATATCCATACTTATACATTCACTGCCTTATCAGTAGAGTTTTAAAGAAACGTAATGTACATACATTTATCGTTGCATTACTGTGCCAACCACAACAGGGATTACTTGTGGTACGTTTTTGTCGGTTGCCTTAGTCAGACAAAAGCTGCTGGTGCTCCTAGTACTTTCATTGCTGTCGCACAAGTCACAAATATCGCGTTAATTTCAATGTTAGTTGTTGGTTGATTAATAACGCATAAAAACGTGATCACATTGCGATTTGCGCTGACAGCAAGCAGTCTCGCAATGGTCACCTTGGCGTTCACACTCGCTCACAGGATTAACAAGTTTTGTAATGTAATTAGTGAAGTGCGTACAAGTCTATAGCCGGTGACTTGGAATTTGTGAGATTCCAATGAAACCATAGAACATACATTATACTACATCTATCATGACTCTTTGGTGTTGTGTTTGCTTGAAGAACGATAAAAATGAAGAGGATACTGATGAAAGCACGAATATATTACGTTTTACTCTAAGTGAAATGAAAATCGGCAATGATGGCGACGTAAGTTTATTATTGATAGCAACATCAGCAATATTAAATAAATTTACAGGATATAAATACGTTTTTTGTATGTGAAATGGGATTCGATTGAAGAGTATAAGTTGGTCAGGATTACTTGTTACTTGATAATATTTTATGGCTGATATTTAATGCTATTTTATTGAGTCATTGGTTGGTCAGTAAAATGCAATGGAACACGTCATGCAGGCTAATAGATAAACTTTCCAGGTGATTCTTATGGAAAGAACTTTATTGTGCCTAGATTTACGAATTAAATTTTTCTGCAATATATCTCAAAACATGAAATTTGTTGGTTGGACAAATTGTGAGACATTGAATCATACCAATATCATACCTATATGGAGTAATACTGGAAAAAAGTATATTAACTTTGTTTAATTTGAATTGTTTATTGCGAAAATATAATTTGTTTATTATTAGAGGTGTTGCGAATCCTCAACTTGTTTTTGCCTCGTGGCGATACTCTGGTTTACGGGCCAAAGCTAAACAACAACACACAAATGACAAACTGTATATTTTACATAATAGGAGTTGAAGTGCCCAAACAGGCCATATTCATTTTATAAAGAACAATCACTTGCTTACAAGCGGTTTATAATATCATCAGAACTTTGCCGGAATTGTTTTGCTAATATAATTTTATTTATTTTAGACTGAGCTAATCGAAAGACTGAGACAACGACGAGGCGATACAAGCGAAGATGACGAGGGACTACCACGCAGTCCTTGTAATTCACCCACCACGACAGAAGGACATTTGGAGAAATCACACCACAAAGTATGTTTGTACCATTCGCGCTTCTGCGTAGTACAGTTCTACTAACGGAAAATTATGGGATGTTTCTTCTGGAATGTAGCTAGTTACAAGTCGGTGTTAAACATACACGTTGTGCTAACAACTTGGTTGTTAATGCTAGCAACCATTCGTTTAACTTGTCATACTAAAACTTACCGCATTGCATATGTTCTCATATGTTCATAACTGTGATTCCTATAAACAAGCACATAAGTCGGCGTTTTATGAAGCGCGCAGTATTTAATTATCTCCTCGTTAATTATACGATTTTGCTATCCCGAGGCGCGTAACAGTTCACCAGTGCTAACTCGCCCATTGTATCTTTCTACTACTTTACTTCCATTTCACTGGAATGCGCATTTGCGCCATATCGTTACTTCTTTGCTCTTTCATATTTATTGCCATCATCTAATCAGCATACACTCTGGCGCCAAGGAACATACTGTTTTGTGCATTCGATTTAGTAGTCATATACGGCATTGACAATAACATGAACATTTCCAGTCCTATGACTTGCGACGTATATGACCATATGTAGTTAATATTTGCTTGAAGTTTTTGCTGCTATGGTAAAAAGAGGAATCCTTGTAGGTTTATACTATTCTAGAGTGATTTGTTAGAGTGATAGGAATGTATGATACAGATGGGTACTTTTTTGAAGCCTTCAATAAATGGATGGAATGGATATTTCCTTATGTACTCAGGTTCGTCTCGGGTTACCATGAGGAAATAGACATAAATCCCAAGGGCTGTATTAAGCTTTTTCTCTGTTTTATCTTCATTTGGGAGGTTTTTTAAATAATTTTTTTGAATGAATATTTAACTAGGAAATTAAGGCATTGGAATTGGTTGGTTTTCATTTGTAGAATTAAATTGTTGAGATAGTTGAGAAGATTAATATGACATATTGATGGCGTTTTTAAAAGTTGTTTGCTCTTGTTTCAACAGACTGTATCGTTTGGATCTTTAGAAAACATGCTAAACTATATTGTCACGACCCTGGTTGTCGACTCACGCGAGAATCGCGACGCACATGGATAACTGTAAATTTACTGCTGAGTTTTATAGGATTTTCTTCATTTCATTTCGTGCTGCATTTTGAATTCATCTGCAGAGTTCAGCTCGATGCAATGTAGTAGTAGCTGAATACAATGCAAACCGGTTCCTAGATATAAGGTTTTGTTTACAATCAAATTGATAACAATTTAATATGTTTCATTGCTTTAATCACAGAATTCCTAGGAAAATCATGCACATTTTTATCAGTAATTCCAAGTATTATAATTAAATATTCTGTATTGTTTTCCAAGCGTTGTAAACATTCAATTTATGATTCTTATAAAGACACCCAGACTCTTTGCATTACACTCATATTTTCAACACTTCTTCTCCGTGATATTACTGTTTGTTGTAAATCGTTCTTTGTTTGTAATATCCCTAGCGTGCTCAAAGCTTTGTTGTCCAGGTCTATCGTGCTATTTCCAGCTAATAGTATGGTTCACCTCCACAACATAATCCACTGATAGCTGCCGGTCGGACCAAAGGATAAATAAATGCGAAGCTAAACTAAATCATCGCACATCTGACATTTTCATTCTAGTTGTATAATTTATTGAGCGTTTTCCGCTTAGAAACATTGAAAACTCGAAATGTTTTACTGCGTTCCTTTCATCGACCTTCTTTGTTTGTTGTACTATCGCAGTATCTAACATTATCCAATATTACATTATTAATTCTTGTTTCTTCTCGGAAAAGTTGTTCAAATTGCACTGGACGATCATGCTCAAAGCAATAAAATTGCAATCTAATTAGGTATCATGCTAGCAAGTGTGTCTAGGAAAACATTAGATGTTCAACTTTAGTATTGGACTAATCATTTTGGAGTTTCAATTAGTTTTACGTGGTGATGGGAAAGTACAAGGAAGAATATTATCACTGAGTTGGCGTGTAAGCATATTAGGAGCTCACCTTTGATATTTTGAATGTGGGACATCTTACCGATGGCGATAAGCAACTCCTATCTGTACATTCTGCTAATTAGCTTAATGATGTTTTTATATAGCCATTGGAACCCTGATTTTTTACCTTTACTTGGTATTTACCACTGTTATACAATTAGTGCACTTTTACTTTTATGGTAATCTCTACAAATAACTTTAAAATATTGCAAAGAGATAACGATCAGATTAACGACAATTTATTACAGAAAAATAGAACATCAGGTAAATCTGAACATTTATTATGTACATCCCTTGAATCTGCAATAATGTTAGCTATTGCTATTTGGCTGATACGTTTTAATTAAAATTTTACTAGCGTTTAAACGATATAATTTACGCTGACTTTTATGGTCGAGGTCAGAGTAAGAAAACAGGCCGACAATGTGCTTTGAGTTATTTAATTTTTCTTACGACGTTCTCGCTGAGAAAACTCTAAGATGGTGTATTCAGTCTTTAGTCAACTTGACTTCAGAATGGAGCTCTAATTGCAGCGGTTGTTGTGGCCCAGTTTTGGATTAAAATTGCACATAAACTTATACTGTGCAGTGTGGAAAGTGATTCTCTTCGTAGTGAATATAAATAATTGTAACACACATGAGCATCTACATTGCTGGGGATTACTTGAATCCATGAGCGAGGTTCGAGACAAAGGAAAAGGTCGTGGAAGTTGTGCCACATTTTCCGGTCTTGGAATTAATGTTGCACATAGTCGTGTGTGCATTTGCTAACTATGCGCGGTTGAATACAACTGAAGAACTAACTTAAAATTGCGTAATAATATGCTCTATACTAATGGATCCTTGAATGTACTACAATGCGTAATTTGAACGTAATGAATGTAATTTGATGTGAATTATTTTATGATACAATCTTGTATGTATTTGCAGAACCTCTTGGTACGTTTTGGCACATTTGCACACGGCGCGTGCTTTTATTTGCTATTATTCCCTCCCGCGCTGTATGAATATGGTCATTGACAAAATGTGAAAGTTATTGTTCCTTTTAAACAATTTCACATATGTCTTGGCGCCTAGACTCTTTTTGCATGCTTATCGTGTAGCTATGTGTTTGTGGAATACTTTGTGTGTCTGTATAGTTGGTGGTATTGTTGATTGTTTGCTGCTGGTGATGAAGAAAATGATTGTAGTGCATCTACTGCGGCGGTACCATTCAGTATATTGGGTACAGTCGCCGCGTGTGCATCGGGAGGCGGACATCGTGCTGCACCGTTATTATTGTCGTTGAAAATGCAGTGAATCGCGATGTACGAATACGCGCAGCATGAGTATTTCGCGTCTTATCTATGCCTGACTAACATTAAAATTGTACTCCCATTGGAGGAAAAGGTCCGATTGATTTTTTTTTTTGTAAACTCATCAATGTGTAATTCATATGGCAATCGTGGCTTTGCTTGCAGGACCTTCCAACAAAGTCGCACAGCACCTGTAGCGATGGCTCATTGCTCAGTATGGGCAGCTCGGAAATGGAAGAGGTACTTTTTGTTTTGTTTTAATTAAGAATAAGTAGGTATCTTGTACGAAGTCTTATGGTACTTTATTTTAGGACTCATTTGATCAACAAACACAGTCACGGACGGCATCGAAATTATCCCTACAGGATAAAAGCAAAGACGTGCCAGGTACTGAAATTAAATTACTTATTTGTGTTAGAAATTTTTAAGTGCCGTTTGCAATACGTTTTCAGACGCTGATATGACAGAATGGGGCCCTTCTAATTCCTCATTTCCATTAAATCACTCCGCAGCCCATCATAAAGTTTCCATACGCCCAAAGCGCACTCACGGCGGACCACGCCGGAAGCGAACTCCGGTTGTGCTACCAACCACACCGGAAGTCAATGAGGATTCCTCGATTCGAAGTATGACGCCTGACGGAACAAGAGGTTTTTATCTTTTTCTGTCTCTTTCCTCGCTGTTTGGTTTACATTGCAACTGGCGCGGCATTACTTTTTATATTCATATCATCCTCTTTACGCTATAACAAAGTGCTTTTTCATTTTGCTTACCACGTGTTACATTTTGCAGAAACATTAACTGAGCTTTACACGAGCATGAACTACCAGCAAGCGAGTCATCAGCAAAGTCATGCTTTTATTGATAATAAATTGAAATGTTCATCGTTGCCACCTGGTTTAGCAGGGCCTGGAATGATGGACAGCAAACTCACACGAAGTCGATCAAATGCGGGTAACCAACCTGGCGAGTCCTTGGCGGAGGAAGAAGAATACAGTGATCAAAAGTGTAAAGAATCATCCTTCTTTGGCCGGCTGTTTCCACGGCGCAGCGGAAAAAAGAAGAAGGCAAAGGAAGAACAGGAATTTGTAGCACCGGCAAAACTGGAGGTAATAGATCTTCCAATACCCACATCTACGAATTATACCTACACTGCAACTGTGACGGAATCGGCAAATGTAACTTATGAGCCGTTTGATCAAAATATTATCACGGTCGATAATAATCTCTCTATTCGCCCGAATGCTCTGAGGTCAGGACCTGCTTCGAGACAACGCATGTTACCAATTGACATACCTGGCACACCAGAATTTAGCCCTAGACATGATTACAACGATGATTTTGATTCTTCTCTACATAATGACGACATGGATTGGTACCATAAACATTTAAGCCTATCTACCAATATGAGCATGAGTGTAAACACAAGTTTGACGGAGGCTGGATCTCCTGTGAAATGTTCCCCGCCTAAGAGTCCTTTAATATTCTCCATGAGCCCACCAAAGTCACCCTGGAACGAGATGCGGACCACGAAAAAAACTAGCAAATTCGTGGAACATACTAGCACTGCAATGACCGAAAGTAAATCGATTGTACGGATAGCCGGCTTATCATCACTCCAGCAACGCGTTATCTCGTTAAGTGACGATACCGACACTGGCTTTAAGTCGCTCACGAATTTCCCATCTGATTTTGAGGAAAAACCAATCAAGCCTGTGACGAAATCTCATAGCTTCAAGTCAACAACGGCTGTAAAACCAATCGTGATGGATTATAAGAAAACCGATTTTAAATCTTTGGATGAAAAGAGCATTTTCAAATCGTTGTCATTGGACAGTATGAAGAATGTGGAACAGCTGCAGGATGGAAATAATACATCGGAAGCTGCTGTCGCTAATGAACGGATACAAACTGAAAACACTTTGCATACATCTTCAGATGTTTCTAACGACATTACTATTACTGGGCCTAGTCATAAAGCAATTGTTAGCATTCCCGCTAATGAATCAGTTTCTATCGATTCCGAAAAAGTAGTTTCAACTAAAGAAATGTCTGTTACTAAAGTTCAACTTAATAGGGAACCGACAGTAACGTCACAAGTATCAACGGTCGTAATGAAGTCTGAGTATAAGGTCACTCCAAACAAAATTTTAGCTTCACCTAAAATTAATCGTCAGAGTATTGATCTCGAATTAAACATAGAACCTGTAATACCTGCAAGAAAATTCAGCAATGATAACATTGAAGTTATCAAGAAGGAAGATATTATTGAAATGGTAGAGCGGGCAGAGCCAAAAGAAATCAAGGAAGTTGTAACACCTACGAAAACAAATTCGATCGTTACAGTGACATCAATGACCAACGCTAGTCATTACAGAAAGAACGAAAGTATTAAAAGGGATACCAAACCTATCATTCGAACTAAATCAAATAGTTTTGATTCAGTTGAATCAAAGTGTTCGACGCCGAAATCATCTCAGTCTAGTTTGGATAAAGTAGACATGATTTCCAATTCGAAATCACAGGAAAACATAAAAGTTTTATCTGATAGCGTAGTGCGGCGCCGCTCTCTTGTTAAGCAAAGACAAGACGAAGAGCCCGAACTTATGAAAGTTTTCGCGCGACGATCTCTTAAATTGAAAGACAGCGATTGTGAAGTTTTGCAACAGCAACTTGCAATTGGGATGGAAAATGTCGAGAAAGCGAAAGAAGAGAGCCTGGAAAATGGCAAATCTCGAGACAGTGATAAGGAGAATTTATCGGATTCATCACCAGTTGAAGAACGTAAAAAACCGACAATAGCACCAAAATCTAGCGCCTTGCTGGAATCAAAAATAAAAATTGATGGTTTGGATGTCACTCTGCGCAAACCAATTGGTAACAAAATAGCCGCGTTCCAGAATAGACCAATTACGGCAACACCGTTGAATAAACCATCAACGATTTTGAAGCCAAATGCATTTCCCTCTCGACCTAAGACAGAGAGGTTTCAAATAATTACCTCAACAATTACCATGGAAGAGAAAAAGGATATTGAGATAAACAACTCGAATACAATAAATACCGCCGAAATTATCAGTAATAAGTCGGAGAAAACAGAGAAGATTATATCATCAGATTCTGCAAACGTCGAAAGTAAAAACTTTCGGTTGCGGAAGGCAGAATGGGAGAAAAGAGCACAGGAGAGCATAAGAAAGACGACACCTTGAACATTTTCAGAATATCTATGATAAAAATGTAGTTGATGTTAGGGTATCAATACCAAGGCTTTTATTTTTAAACTATTCCTTTAAGCAATTAACATGTGAAGTCGTTTTCAAACGTAGCTGAGATATCGAACAGTTAGTTGAACATCAATGTGAATGGTGATTAGAAACTATTTTGGTACTACATACAATAATCATGCAGTATTTTCGGAAACATTAATGGCCCTTGATACAGCCAGCAATTTGTAAGATTGGAACAAATGTGTATAGTTAGCATAAAAGTTTACTTATAATTGCGAATATATGCTAATTCTCATCATAGCGT
Organism: Diploeciton nevermanni; assembly: GCA_027575565.1. Lineage (NCBI taxonomy): Eukaryota > Metazoa > Arthropoda > Insecta > Coleoptera > Staphylinidae > Diploeciton > Diploeciton nevermanni. Next base: position 6,698,328 of record JAODIE010000007.1, read on the forward strand.
TGAAAACCTGCTAGTGAAGAGTTTAAGTAGAGTTGGATTTGTAAATATGTATGTTAACAAAACATCACCTCACGTTGTTGAATAATTCGAAAATTTGATTTGATTTTATTTCGTATATATACCTTTCTTATTCAGTCAACTTAACTAACAAAGATAATGCATTTGTTTTGGCATTTTGCTTCTGGTGCCATTGTATACATTATACAGTAACACCCCTCAATACCGAAATCGGAACGTAAAGTACATTTACGTTATGATTATATTTAATTAGTCGTAGTGATTGAAACATTGTATTTATTCGTATTAAGTAAGTGCCTTTTTTACTTTGGAAGAAATGAGAAGAGTTGTTTGTGATTTGAGCACAGTTCAGTCACTCAAGCAAGCAAGTACGTGATTGTTAATTCTTGAAGACTATTGGAAAATCTAACGTTTGGGTAACCGCGACTATTGTTGAAATGATTGCAGCCAATAATATGGGACCGTGGAACAATTGATATATGGCTCGTTAATCATGCTTTCATGCAAAATTTTTAATTATTGATGAGAATCATTTACAAATATTGTATACATTGCGATAATACGCACTATGCATGTTGTCTATAAATATACTTTATCTTAAATTGGGAGAATGAATCTTATGCCTTTTCTGCAAATATTGAGACCAAAAGCGTGAGAAAAAACGAATTGTCTTGCTTTAAAATAAGTTAATTATGATTTTATTCAGTATTCTTGTTGCATGAACACTTGATAAATATCATATAAATTATGAACTGGGTAAAATACGTTTCATACAAAAATACAATAAGTATCATCTTAGTTAATCTTTACCAAAATGATCAATTTTCAGGATGTCTTTAGTAAAGTTAAATAATTTCTCTTCCATTTGGGGATCTTTTATCTTAGATGAGAGTTCCTGAATACGACAATTAGTGATGTAGGTGCCCCCTTTACCTTCCAATTGTGGTGCAATTGTTGCATAAACAATTGGATACGCACCCTCAATTGGGGCCTGCAATGTAAAGGATAACTTGTAAAGTTCCATTAAATTCCAGCTACAACCATTGACTTGATTTATGCTTTAGTTTCACAGTTTCCTTATAGGTTTTGTTCCTTTGACCGGTTTCGCCTTATTTATTATCTTCGACAGATAGAATTTCCCTCTTTGTTTCTATGTGTTTAAGTCGGGATCCGTCAATGTTGTGAAAGTGCACTCCGGGTGACGGTGAGAGTGTTGATAGTTTTTAAAGGTCATAGGAATAGAATGCTTTGGAATGTAAATAAACCAAAAGCGGCCAAGAGAACAAAATCTATGAACTGTGAATTTTAATCACTTTATTATCAATAATAACACCAGTAAACTTACCTTAAAAATGAGTTTTAGTATCCGCCAGCTAAACAGATAAATAAAGGAGTTCTCAAATAATCCTGTGTTGACTATTCCAGGATGTACGGCATGGACTTGTACATTAATTTCCTTTGAGAGCAGTACTTTATTAAGGTAGGTAGTGAAGTGTACTTGTGCCAACTTGGATGTAGCATATGCTTCGAAACTATGAAATTGTTTTCTGGCAACATAAAATATTTCTATTAACATGAACATTGTTCATTTTCATTTTATGTATGCATACTAACTTTCTGTTTATGTCTTCAAAATTATACTCTCCAACAGTATACACGCATGAAGATATATTAATGATACGTGTATGCTCCTTAGATGTGCCACCGCGTTCCAATAATGGCATTAGCAGATGTGTCAGCAGGAAATGCCCCAAGTAGTTTGTAGCGAATTGGGATTCATATCCGTCTGGACTTTCCTTATACGGAGCAAACATAATACCAGCTAAGAAAAGAAATATAAATTTAATTTCTATTTTTGCTGAATCAGAAAAACAATTAATTTCCGTACACGGACACAAACTGGTAATCTTTACTTGCCATTGTTAATAAGGTAGTTCACGTGTGGGTAATGGTCCCGCACATTTTTTGCAAATTTATGTACGCTGGCATTATTTGCAGTGTCCAGAGTAAAAATACTCAACTCGCCGGATGTTATGCCATCTTGTCGGATTTGCTTAACAACTTTTTCACCTTCACTCGCTCTCCGACAGCCTGCATGAAATATTATTGCCGTAATAAACCAATACCGTGCAATATTTGATAATCTCATAAATAATAACTGTAGATATGTTTCATACCCATAATCACTTGCATGTCACACTGAAGCAATAATTTAATAACTTCAAATCCAATTCCTCTAGTCCCACCGGTTATTACTGAAATTTTACCTCCTTTATTGATTGGCTCTGTAAACAAAGTAAATAATTGTAAAGAAAGAACATAAACTTCATCCAGACCGCTAAAAGAAATTTACTTTAATCAAAAGTCAGTAAAGACTTACCTATTTTATTTTTGCTACGCATCAATACATCATGCAAAACTCCTTCTATTCCTAAAGAAGTATAAGCAGCATGACACTTTAATTCACGCACGATATATTCCACACTTCTTCCCGTTGATATCGAAGTTAATACAATAAAAAGCACGCAGAATACAAAGAGAACAATTCCTCCATAAAGGAAGAAGTCAATCATCTTGGCACGTACGTTTAATTATAACTTAGCTTTCTTGTTGTGATTCTCACTTGAAGACACGCAATCTTTAACTGAGTAAGAACGAAGTAAAAGTGCGAATACTGCGGATGTGTTTAAGACGTGGTGCTCCTGCTCGCTTTCTAAATGTCTATGCAACTGAACGCTCAGTCCTTCAACACAACAGACAACCCATGGGCCCATAACGCGTGTTCATGGTGCCATAACACGAGCACATTCTTTACAATTTGAATGTTATCAGTTATATTATATTGTTTCTAGATAATTTTCAAGGAAAATTTCAAGTTGTAGTATATTTTAAAAACAGGTAGAAACTTTGTAAGCTTATGAACAAAATACTATTGTGTTCTTCATTATGCATTATAACACACTGATTCATGTTGCATCATTTAGAGCAGTAGTCAGTAACCTTTTTCGGACGGCGGGCCATTTTCGGATCAAATAAATTCGGGCCGCACATTGGAACTTGTGTATTATCAAAAATAAATATTAAAAAAATCTATTTTTTATCATAATGAAATGACAATATGGTCGGAAAACAAAAATTATACAATTTATAAAAGCAATTTACCTTTTAAAAAACATTTTCTTAATTTGCAACCAAAATACATTTTTTAAAAAACTCACCATCCGTAAATGGTTTGATATGTTTAGCAATTATAATCGAAAAATTTGAAGATGTTTTGGGTAACACTGAATTTTGTTTGGTTTCAGGGTTGTTTCTGTGGCATTACTAAGACAAAATAATTAACAATTTACAAAACTAATACGCTCGACACATGAAAATAATATTCTTCAATAAAATAAATTCACGCGTTCAAAAGGCTGGGGGCAGTTTACGGCTCGCAAACCGTAGGTTGGCGACTTCTGATTTAGAGCAGCGGTCGGCAACCTTATTCGGACGGTGGGCTATTTTCAAAAAACAAAAAAAAAATTGCGCGGCGCGCACATTAAATTTTACTTGGTTTTAGAGTTCCCTTCTGTAGCATTGCAAAGACAAGGAATTGACGATTTAAAAAACTAATACGCCGGGCACATGAAAATAATATTTTTCGCAATAATAAACTGAACGTTGGCTGAAGGACTGTTGGCTTTGTATATGCATGATTGTATTGCAAGATTGTATATGTACAAAATATATTATTATCATTAAACTGAAGGTAATACTAAATTATTTCAATGTTGATTAATAGAACATAGAACCTTGTACCCCAAGGTGCAGCGTGAAAAGCAAATCAACAAAACAAATGAAAAAACGAAGAAAACGATAACTTGTAATCTATTCCGCACATTTATGGCAGAAGTTACAACGCACTCACTACAAGTTTGTTGTGTTTTTTTGAATGATGTTACTGCTTTGGCGAGCAGTCCAAAAGGTTGTTGAGACCCGTTTAGAGCCCGCGAGCCATAACTTGCCGACCCCCAATTTAGAGTGCAATTTATAATTGCTCATGTGTTTCTAATTACTTCATTCAATAAACTATTTAGCATTTCAAGAGCAACATGCCATAAATGCATAAAAGATTAGGCTAACAGGCTATTTTGATTGCACCGGATGCCCACTTTAACATGTCGAAGGAATGGCCTATTATTGTATTTAAAAGTTACGTATGAAATATACATGTTGGCATTATTACTACATGTTTCTATAAAGGCAACCAGTACATTCAGATGTTCGCAAGTTATTAACCATTGCCTCATGCGTTGTTTTAATTATTCACAATTAACGTTATTTTTAACTGCGAATCCGATCTGTCATTGATTGACCACTAATAAATGTCCATGTCGACCTTCCGACACATGAATAAAATAAACCTGAAGTGCCCTATAAACTCGGAGCTCTTTAATTTGACAACTTAATAAACCAATTGCAAATATAACACAAAAAGTATATAACCTCGCTTCCCACCACAAAATATAGATTGTGAATAATTGTAGAATACTTGGCACACAGTCAATTAACACGAGAATCATGTCGATGTAAAATGAATTTGATATGGTAGAAAACGAAACAAATACAATGCTGTGCTTGCATACAGTCGAAATTCAATCATAATTTACAAATACTAAGTGACATCTGATTTTATAATTTCGACTACGTATGGTTGCGTTGCAGATGACTTCTAATGATAATGATTACGTTAATTATAAAGCTAATAAAATGAGTGACAATTGAGAAAACAATTTGTATTGGTTGCATTAATTGCGTAGATACTAATCCTATTATCTTACTATCTCGAATCTACCGAAGTTAAAAGTTGGTCATTCATACATATTCGCAATATCTATTCACATTGATTATCTTCCTGTCGTAAACTTCTTTTCAACGTCGTCTACATCAACTTTATTTCCAACTCCCTCACAATTCCTCCCTATCTACATTACACTACTCCCCACTCTAACCTCCAAAACACTCTCGGTCCAAAACATCCCACAACCCAACCGCTTGACTGACGGTTCCGCACTTACCTTTCGCACATGACAACTCGTCACTCTGTCTCAATCCTTAAAAATTGACTACATTCCTGATTTTTGATTTTCATTGTTTTGCGCGTTTAATATACGGCAATGTGTGTCCACAAAACTAAATGAGGTTAGATTGATGTACAGACCATCATTACTGGTATAAAGGAAAGATTTCTTTAATTGTTTATTCTGTGGTTCTGATTATATAAGTGCTCATACTTCACTGGATGAATTATTGAATTTTCTAAATCAACGAAAACCTTAACCGATTCTAGTTGTTCTGGTTGCTTACGTTGCAGAGTGAAATAAATTTAAAGTAATAATAAATACAAACAAAGAAAATAATTATCATAATAACATATAAAATAAACTATATTTTTATACTATATAAAAATATAAATTATTTATTAAAATATCACATTTTATTTTAAATTTTTTCAAACTCCTGCTGATGTTACACGAGTGCCCTCTATCCATGGCACAAAACACTCACAATTACTTTCACTTCCTTGTCCTGCTTTTTCCACGTACGTGTTTTTTCCAGTGTTGTCAGTGGAGGCGGCCGATCTGCGTCTTCCGTCACTTCATTTTCTCAAGGTAGTGGCGGGTGATCAGCATTTTCTGGCGGTGGCTGATGACCATCTTTATTGCATTGCATAGTGTCACGGTGTAGAATATTGTTCAAGTTCCAGAATAGCACGTTATCCGACATCACGACTTTTAACTCCGTTTATATTCTGGTATGTACAACATTCCAAACCACAATAAGTGTCTTTTGACTTATTACATTTATTATACAGTGCATATATTAGTAAATAAATGAAGTACATGTATACATTCCCATTTTAGATTAATAAACCATGACTGAACCAAGCAATAATTCGGAAAATCGGGGCCGTGGCTTCGATGCCTTGAAAATTCATGTGGTAGGACATAAAGTGGAAGTTGCTCTGTGGGCTATTCGAGTATTGACCATTTTATTCAGCATTGGATATTTTATTCCTATTTTTAGGTAAGAGTAAATGAGTGCTATATTATTAGATATTTTATTAATATTGGACTTTATGCATGTTCATTACAGTTGTTTCTGTGGTAGTTAAGACTAACAATAAACATTAATTTCAAGGTTGTTGCATGTTCAATTATAATTGTATAGCAGGTTTGAGTGAATGAGTGTTTTAGACATCAATGAGTTTCATATTTACTCTTGACTTACCATGTGTACTGTCTTGTGCATAATTTTCTGCAGTGTGCTACTTTCACCAAAAGTCAGCTTTCTTGAACACTCCTGACATTAAATGATTAGTAAAATACAGTAAATTTGTTAATATACACATAATTATAATAACACACATTAATACTTGTGTCCTTTTTTGCTTCAGTTCATCAACAAATGCCTACTACAAAGCATTAGTTGCCAATGCAGCAACCAGCGCATTACGACTTCATCAACGCCTCGGAGGAGTACAAATCTCACGCGAATTCTTTGTGCGGATCCTCACTGAAGACAGTTGCCATTACTTGTTCTACTCATTGATCTTCTTGTATGTGACGCCCATCACATTGGCATTGTTCCCCGTAGCATTGTTTGCCATCCTGCATGCCGCCAGCTATTCCTTGACTCTGTTGGATGTAGGTTAATTATTAATGACAATGGATATAACTAGATTAATGTGTGCATTAATCAATATTTTCATTTTCTAGCTTCTTGGCCAGAACTCATGGTGGGGCGCTCGGCTGCTTATTTCGGTTGTTGAATTCCAGTCCCGCAATATTTTGCGCCTGGTGGCATTTACAGAGATTGTTTTGATGCCAGTCACATTAATTCTTATCTGCCTGTAAGTTAACAGTTTTGTATTTTATTGTAGTTGTTATGAGTTTAGGTCATTTGCTAATTGAATGGTTTCAAGCAATTAAAATATTTGCTTCCCGTTCCGTTCATCGACATAAAATCGTTACTGAATTCTTGTTAAATTGTTGGTATTGTTGGCAGAGTTCAACTTCAAAGCAGAAAGTAGGGAAATGCTAATGTAAAATAACAAGCCAACTATTTAGCAGTAGCCATTGATACATATACTTATGAGTCCAGGACTTACAAAGTGATATGATGCTAACACTTTAGTGGTCTAATTTAAGGAGCACTACATAGAGCAATTGTAAAAACGTCCGAAACATGATCTATAGTTAGGAAGAGAGAGTGGTGTATGATAGGGTCGGACTGGTTTTCGTTTGAGTTTAACAATATATTGTTTATATTATATTTCAAATATTTTGCGATTTATTGGTTTCGTGAGGCTATACAACTAAGGCTTTATAAGATCCGCGGAAAATAAACGGCTACTTCGAGCGGTTCCTGTAAATCTCTGGTTAAGTGGGAGGATAAAGTTCGTTTACAACTTCGCTACCTTTATATGATATGAATGAATGATATGAAGAATTGATTCATAATAAGCGTTATAAACGTGTAAAGTATGTTTTCTTGTTAAACTACTTCTTGTTAAATTTATTTTCCAGGGGTCGCGCTGGTTTATTAACGCCATTCATTTATTATCACTTTGTGATGCAACGCTACACATCCCGTCGCAACCCTTACACCAGGAACATGTTCCACGAGTTGCGTACACTCTTCGAATCGATAGCCCAAAAACCAGCAGTCCCTGGCATCCTGCGGAAGGCCATCCACAGTGGCATCGGCTTCATCAGCCGGCTGGCACCACAGCCTCAAGCCGCGTAAATAAAACAGCACCCCAGCAAAGCCGCGAGGAGCAGCAAACCTGTGGAGAGATTGCGAATAATTTCAATTAATTCCGTCGTACTTTCTGCGTTGCTGGACCCACGTGCGTTCAAGAGTTTCAGTTGCGTTTTTGTCACTCATGAATTTATCTATCGTATTCTTCGTCGGGCCCTCTCGGTCCTCACACTGCAAATGATGTAAATGAGTATTGCATATGGACGCAATCGGGAGACTGAACAACCTGCACCAATGAACGCGTATCCATTTGTGTCGACCATTTCGGAGCCATTGAACACGAGCAGTTTTGACATTGTTTGCATAGCGATCTAATATTATGTATTAACTAATTTTGCGTTAGGGTAGACGGTACTTTTCCTTTTGGATTCATTGTATATCCATCGTGTCTACGTTTTCGGTCGGAGTTTCTCGTTTAACAAGGTGTTTGATTGTATTTCGGGTTTTATTACAAATAAAATATACAAATCAATCATTACATACTAACCATTCCATTAATATATGCATATAAAGTGTTAATATAAAAGCAAACAAATGTGTAGTAACAGGATTGATTTTAAATGGGGCAAATATTAAATTGGCAATCCATCTCAAAAACATTGTTTTTAAGCAAATAATTCTTCAATGACATCAAATTAATGGTAGTATCCGTTCCTTTTTCGTGCCAATCAACAGTTCGGCAAAGACCGCCGACTTTGGATAACACTGTATTTCTTTTAGAGACAACTACTTCATAACGATACTTCTCAGGGCAGTTAAAACGATTTCCGTTTATCCTACCTATAATGCACAAAGTGGGCTCATTATATTTCAACTCTAAAAAGAACACTTTGGACCTGTACACAATATAAATTATGTCATTGTATTTATCTTTAAATGACAACTTGAGTGTTGAAAAGTTTGATTCTGGGTCATGCTTGTTTTTAACATGTTCGTAAAGTTTATATCTATTCATGCTATTTACACAAATGGGACAGGTAATCGAAAAGAACGCACAAGTATTACTGTGAGCAACTTTTTCACTCAGTTTCATTGTTTCTAAGCATCCATTATCAAACTCATCACATCCTACAATATTTTCCTCCAGTATATCATCAAAATTTATCGATTTTTCGCATATTTCATCTCTGCAACATGGACATACCACTACCATATCAGCACATGTTTGACAAATTACATGGTGGTTAACACATTGTTTTAGGTATCCATGCAAAGTAAATAAACAAACAGGGCACTCAGCAATTTTAATTGTTGATACCTCAACGCCAGATATAAAATCTATGGTGCATTTCTTAACTAATGAATCACACATAAGAGGCAAGAAAGAAGGTACCATAGGACCATGCTTTTCATTCACAAGCATTTTGCGCATTGGTATAATGTCTCCCTCTTCTATTAGCAAATTAACATTTTTATATAACAATCTATACTTTTCAAAAAGTTTGTTATTTACAGATAAATGTTTTCCTACTCTTACTGAATATTTATCTAAAACAACATCAATTAATACAAGAAAAAAAAGCCCATTGTAATTTGCAAGCAGTGTCATATTTCTATCAATAAGGCCAAATGTCATTGAAGGTGAATCTAGTTTCAAGTATATTATATCTTTCTCATTAGATAAGAATTGAAGAAATTCCTCACAGTTTTTAAAATCTTCATAGTTCCTGAAGCCTGTTATAGGACCATAGATACATGTTTCCGAATGCTCATAACATTCTATCATTGTGCCTCTAAACATACATTTCTCATACAAACAAGAATATTTCAACTTCTTTACAAATTTATCATGAAGTGTTACAATTTCTGATGTATTTTTGTTTCGACATGAATCACAAACATTTCTCTGTCCTTCTGCACTTGAGGATTTCTCGGTGTACACATCACCAATTAATAAATTGGAACATTTGCAACAGAAAATATCATTAACATCAAGACTTGTATGATTAAGATGGTTTACTTCAGACGTGTATAATTGATGATCCATCATTTTGATCTATTTAATAAAAATACAACGTAAGAGTTAATTAGTAACTTAAGCGTCTATACATACGTATTGCCTTGGAAACAAATTGAGAAATCGTTAATGTTTTAAAAACTACATAGGTATTGTGTTTTCGGATTTTGAATAGGCACCAAATAACTGCGTATAATTGATTTGACACGTGAAGGTAAAATAATTAAATTATATATCCGGATCTTACCTGCTCAAGTTCAGAATTACGAAAAATACAATATGGAAGAAAGGCATGTACAACCCAGCAAGACTGGGGGGGACTCAACACGCAGTGCAACAACGCTGAGTAACTTGCGACACTGATCGAAGACACTCGAACGCACCTGAACGGATATTTTGGTTAAAAGTCGAAAATACAATAAAAATAAACTATACATATTAAATTATTTTATATTATTTAAAATTTATTGTTCGATTTAATGTATATACCCACAGAATTCAGTCCCAAAAACTGCTAGTAAGCCTGGTTACTAGTTGATACAGTATAATGGGATGGAGGCCAAGTACGGTGTCGGTATACGACGTGGCCGCAGTAGGCCTAAAAATGACAGCTTATATTATTTATATTTTATATATAATTTATCAATATTCTGTTTACTTTCATTTATAAAGTTTTTGCTTACAAAAAACAATTAAAACGAAATTGTAGGATCCCATAACATGGTTGCGGTATGAAAGATACCACCACGGGAATGACATGGTGAACTTGAACCGTGACTTAGGACACATAAGGGTAGATCTGGACAAAAGTTACCCCTCACCTATGTGTCCTCGTTAACAGGGAGTTTTTGCTCAGCACCAGAGACTCCGTCTACACATCTACAGATTAGATAGTTCTGTTGTCTCTCGTGGTCGCTTTATTTAGTTAACACAACTGTGGTTTAGCAAGGGGGCTGCTGGCGTCACGGGCGGCTCCATAGCGATGTGATGAGGTGGCTATGGGTGTGTTGCTGTAAATACGAATGTGTAGTCATGACTACGAGTGTTTACTAATAGAATAATGTGCGCTAACATTGTCTACACCAGCCGTGTAGAGCAGTTAAGCTAAAGCTCGGGGGCGGCAGGGTGGTTTGTACTAGTTATAGCAGCTTTTGTGTAGCAATCATTTAACAGAGTATAAACAGTTTTAAGAATTTCTTGGATCAGTCACTATAAGTGTGTAGTCCGGGAAATACATTAAAAAATCAGAAGACCTTGAAATATATTTTTCTAATTTATTTAATTCGGGTTGAGAATATGTTTTATATCAACTGCAAAATAACGAAATTACAACATATAAATACTATACTATTCCCGATATAAGCTGTAAGGATATTGTTATAATGGTAAAGTGCAATTTATAATACTCTAAGTATGTTTAGTAATCTATATTAATTCTGTGATGAATAAATTTTTCTCTTCTATTGTTCTTATATAAGATTTCCGACGCTAATATTCAATATTGGACAGTTCCTTATGGTTATTTTCATTTATTATACCGTATTTCTGCAATATTATATATTACAATATTATAAGAGCGAAGGAATTTCGATCGATACGGTAATGACAATTTATAAAGCTGTCTGCATGTGCATGGCTCTTGCATCTAAAACGGCAAAACGGAACTTAGAAGTGGGCGAACAAAAAGCAATTAGAATCATTTCCAAATTAAGAAATCCTAATAATTTATTGCACAACATGTCAAATACAAACTTGAATTCAATAATCAAAATATTACCAATTGAAATGAAACATAATGAGCTAAGAATAAAACTGTTCACTAATCATCCCAACCTTTTAACATCTATAAAAGAGTTCTCCATAGAGATTCCATCCAATTTCTACACTTCCTTTAAGAACCGCTAATTTCACACATTCGAAAACTTCTACCCGATTGAAGGAAGCCATATTATTATAAGTATTATTGTTTTCATTTTATTTTGTTGCTATTTTGCAAAGGAAGATTACATTATTTATTGTTTTTCTATGGCTGAAGAACCGTTGGTCGATGGCTTTGTATATGTATGATTGTATTGCGCAATTATATATGTACGAAATATATTATTATTATTATTAAAAACAATATAATACATTGATCGCATTAAATCAAATACTTATTGAATAAAATAATGATTATAGTTACAAGTTTAAGAATAAATCAATTTTATGTTAACAATGCGTTTTGAAATTAAGTACAAAATAAAAGAATTCTTGAAACCGGCTGTAAAGATTTTTTCAAAATGAGATATTTAAATAGGTTGATACACTAAGTATGTTGGGTAGCCTACATTAATTTTGTAAATAATAAATTTTACTCTCCGATTGTTCTTATATAAGCTTTCTGACACTAATATTCAATATTGAATAGGTTCTAATGATTGTTATTAGAGTGCATTTCTGCAAAAATTGACACATTAAATCAAGTAGTTATTGAACAGAATATTGATTATAGTTAAAGTGTTTTTGATATCAACTGTAACGTAACAAAATATGTATTCTTTTTCTAAAATTATTTTAATCTGAATTCTCTGTAAAAATCAATACCATCGTCTAGGAAAACATGTTTCAACTCTTTTCCAAATCATTTTAAAATCGCAAAAGTCTTTCGTTCTTCAGAATTCCCTTTGTTGATGACTGTACATCGTCCTGGCATATACTGAAAAACACCTTTGTGCTCCTCATTGTGTCCGCACGAGTATATATTCCACAGGTAGCGTGAAGTCTGTTCATGTCGTTCGAATGGGGACCAGCCGGGCATCCTTTCCCCATTCGATTAGTTCGCGCTGACGCTTAGTGCGAGTAGGGTCTGCGTCGGCTGCATGCATGAAGCGCTCGCGCATTTACGCTCACGACACGACTTTTAAACATTGTTTAATTATTGTTGAACGAACGAGTGAAAGACACCTCTACTTTAATATAACATCTACTCTAACTAAAAAACTACTTAAATAAGGAAGTTCTGAGAATGTTACATTGAATATTAATCGTGATTGGTTTTGTACGTTGTTTATTGGATTATTTATTTATTATTTCACTGTGAGAATTCATTTTAAACTGGTTTAAAAATAAGGTAAGTTGTTTGTGTAAATTTTAATCATTTCTGTAAAACTCTTGCTTTATATTAAATTCAAACACAACAAGCTTTCATGTTAATTCATACAAATTTATTCTAAGAGTAAATTACAGGAATCTAATTTTCTTGTATCTTCTAAAAATATACAAACGTGAAAAGCTCTTTGGAATTATAAATCTTATGAACTATTTGGCACGTTTCAAATTTTGTAATGCTGGGGAATAATTTAGTGTGGTTTTGATTTGTATACAGTTTGGTTATAATATCAAGACATTTTTGAATTTTAGACATTAGAATTACAAGAAAAAATTACTATAAGAAAAAAATTATAAAAATTACTCTTTGCCGGCCAACAATAAATCATTAATTTTGTCGTATTTGGCAATTTATTATTAATTTTGG